>JAHPZR010044107.1:0-36570 GCA_019787425.1 Platygyra sinensis
GGCCAAGCTTTTGAATGGAATTTCATTTTAGTGGATCAGCTGCATCCGAAAATGAGATTAACATTACGACAAGCACGTAGATAGACAACGATAACTAAAAAAAAATACAAAAACATAAAAACGTGGACGAATGATCGAACAATGGTCGAGCGACGAAAACGTGAGCCCTTATCACTTTAATTAACCTTAAGAACTGTCCACGCGATTTTCATGTCGACTGAGGGCGTTCGCGTGCCAATGTATTTGCATCACATTCACCAGAAATAAGATTAACACTTAAACATGTAAACATACTTTCAATCTCTTCCAACGGTCTGCTTGTTGGCAGGAAATTTTTCGATACAAAAGAACGGTTTTCCCAGTCTGTGGGTAAATTTTTCTTCCTCTGAGGAAACCTTTATAAGCTCAAGTTCGAACGACAATTTTCCAAAGTCGCTTAAGCGACCAATCAACTGCTATGGAACTTCAAGTTGATAACAAAATGAGGACAAGAAAAACTGCTTATAACTTGGCGCGATTACAACGCTTGAAGAACACAACATTGGAATGGTTTCTCTAAGAAAAATTAATGAAAACATTAGGACTTTCATCAAGCTGCTTTCGTTCGATTGTATTCAAAAGCTAAAAGTTAAGTGATCCCTGCTGTGAAATACAAAAATTCTAAATGGTTTAAAGCAACTGAAGAAGCAAAATATATACATGTCCCAAAAGACATGAAAAATGGGCGTTGTCACGACTCTGAGCATGACCAGAAGCGAAACTTGATCATATGTGGCTCATCAACTCAGTTTACAATGCTTGGAAATCGTCTTTACTAATAATAAGGTTAGAAATTCGTCCTTAAATGAACTTTTTACCTCCCGTCTTCACGTTTGTAAATACATGTGATAGTATACCCTGCTGTCCAAACAAGAAATGACTGGATGGAAAAATTCCAAGGATTGCAATTCCAATGCATTCCGAGGCCTTTTTTCGTCAATTGTAAGTGCTTACCTACTCGTCTATTTGGACACGAATCCCAGTGCAGGATTAATTTGGCCAATTCAATAATAAGCTCGAAAAATTAGAATTAATCAGGCGCGTTTTGATGGGATTTTGGTCTAGTGATATAAATATAGAACAAAATTGCCTAAAATAAATCGACCCGATAATGTATGTGTTCTGAGAATGAGCAGCAAATGTCAGCAACGATCGCTCTATAGTTTAGAATAAGCAACTAACTTGAAATTGTCCGGCGGCCTAACAAAGGTAACACGAACAACATAAACAATCATGTGAACGACAGAATTGTGTGGCTGATCAGCACCTCTTTAAAGCCTCTTTTTTAATCGTTCTTGTTAACCTGCAGCTCTTTTGTCCTCAGGCCAAGGGCGGGACACTGTTTGCGCTCGTTATCTATTGTTTCGTTTGGCCAATTATAAAGAACTTTGTAAAAGGTGCAGGGCGCACAGATTTGCGTACTTTACTAAGGCTCTATGCAATGCGCTTAATTTGAGTTCATACCTCATTCTCTGCTTCCACCACCTCTTCGTCTCTGTCCTTCACCATCTAAAAGAAAAAAAAAAACTGTTTACATGTCTCTTATAATTACTTCCGCTAGCTTTATAAGCTTCTTACTACCTCGGCTTCTACAATCAATGTATTTGTTCGTATCATGTTCCATAGGGTATTAAGTGTATACCTCCTAAAACTCATTGGGGATAGGGACGGCACCCTGTGTTCGACTAAAACACAGGCTCGGCGAAGATAAGTTCTCCACCAATCCTAAAGATCAGCGGAGCCATGATCCATCTCGGTTAGATGACAATGGATAGCTCCGCTTTCTATAGTAGGAAGCAACTAACACGATATTACTTTCCCTGGATAAGATGCCAGTCCTTTGTCAACAGTTAGGTTTGACAGATTCCCAAAACAATTCACTGGTTACCCAAGTGAGTTCATGGGTAGAGTGGGCCAGGTGGAGTAAGCCACTGTGGGAGAAGAGTGTCGGGTCCGAGAACAACACAACCAGTGACCCTAGCCAACGTTGTTACCCCAGCTGTGAACAGGCGCCGGCTGGAAGGGTCCCCTGACTGTGGCTAGAAAGGCTGAGAATGAAGTAGGCGAGGGCCTCCATCTTCACGCTGTCTCTTCGCCCCATCCTCGACTAGAAAGCCTGGTAACATGCTTAGCTACTGTTACCCAGATCGCTCGACCAACCCCAGCCACACGGTAGCCGTTAAGCAAAGTCAGGATTCGAAAAAAGTATCGTTTGTTGCATTATTCGAAGGAAAAAAACAATCGAAGAGATTCCAATTCGCTCAATCCAATCAACAAACAGCACTCTCTAGCTAGCACTTCAGAATGGAGTAATGTCAGCATGCATCAGTGGCCTGCAAGTGAGTTCAATAGGCTAGTTTCGAATTGTGCAGAAACAAAAGAACAGAGTCGAGGTTCAGGGGAATAATTAGCATTTTGTATTGTTCATAACAAAGGAAAATGCAAATTATTCCCCTGAACCTCGATTCTGTTATTTTGTTTCTGCACAATTCGAAACTAGCCTATTGTAGTTCGGGGTGAAGAGGGCTTTCCTTCACACCCCCCCCCCCCCCCCCTACTCTACAGGAAATCAGGTTATTCCTGAGGCATAGCACAAACCTGCTTAAATTTTGAGACTACTTTTCCTAGTTCTGTGTAATCTCGATGAGATTCGGGTGTCTTCTCCAGCAAGTTGGACAAGATTCTCTCACATTCCACCACATGCTGAACCTGAAATCACAGAGCAGTGTTATGAACTAATTAATTAACGACTAGCTTCACGAAACATTCGTTAGCTCTCATTAACCGAGCAGGAGGTCTGTATGGGAGAATCTTCGCCGTGGTCCTGAGTGCAGACCGAAAACAGTGAAGTCTCTGCACACGACCGAGATCAAGATTCTCCCATAACCGACTAAAGCCCGGTCAATAAGATGTTTATTATATGGCAAACAAGGAAAAATTAATTCGTTTAAAGACTATGTAACTTGTTTGTACTAGATAACATTCTGCATACAAACGGCGATAAGCTGAATTTAAATCTGCCAACGTTTGCTCGTCCATTTTACTATTTTTTTCTTTTTACCTCATTAATCCTTTTGGTACTTCTAGAGACGAAAAGAGTCAATATTCTCAAATTTTAGTTTTCAACTTTTTTAACCGCAAAAAACCGGTCTAGATACTGGTCTAGATGGGAAAATATAGATCGCGGTCAACAGCGATGTTAACCAATCAATTCATGAAGTCGGTAGTTCTCAGTCCTTGTGAGACACATCCATGCAATAAATTCCATTCTTGTTCATCATTCATGGGGTCATTCAAGCTATGAACAAGCTGGAGGGCTTTTTCCCGCCAAAATGTGCTTCCCATTGCAGGCCGCGTTACAGCTGTCAATAGTTTGCCGCCATAACGTGTCGCATGCGTGATAGGTTCTTTTTCCCACTATATGTACCACGTGCTAATTAACACTAAATATGAAGTTACTCGTGGGTCATTTCACAAAATTCCAAACAGCACAGTAGATAAATAACAATTTTACGAAACGCAAATTTGTGGGACGATGAGGGAAGAGATCAACACATCACAGCAGAAAATTAAAGGTATTTGTCTCTTCCGTCTCTGGGCATGTACACAATAACATTTTGGCTACATTTGCCCCCTCCCCCAGTACTGGAAAGTCTGAGTCAGCGATTGCCGAATATTTCTCAGCTTCTTCTCTACCTTCGTCCCCGGGGCTCCCTTAGTGTCTGCATTTCGACTCGTCCTATTTTTCCTCATTCTTCCGCAGCGAATTTAGAAGAAAGAACCTGGAACCAGATTAAGCGATTGATTGCCGGCAAAGAAATGGCAGAACAGCTTGTACGCCCGTTGTTCTTTAGTTGTCTAATAAAACAGTGAACAAGTCAATGCGTGGAAATTCACTCTCTTCAGCTCGTGTATTTAGCTCATTCAGCCTTTCAAAGTGACTTAACGTCAAAAGGAAAATGCTCTTGACCCTAGCAGAAGTTGAATGCCGCCGACGGGCGGTTCTTTGGAATTTCTAAGCAGGCAACACATGTTAAGCTCACGTACATAGGCACTCCATCAAGTGGATCCAATTATCTTTAAAATCTACGAGAAACGCCTACGCGGCGCGAGGGAGAGAGCGCTTCGAATTTCATCTCGACCGACCGAGTGTCATTCCTCTTCCATCGTTACAATACGTAGATTGCAATCTCGTTTTAGCGCTCACTAGCTCTAGATTGCTGCTGCGTTAGCTTTGAAGTCAACAATGAAGATAATACCAGTCCACGAAGTCTTTCTACTTTTTCTACTACTATTTTCACTTTCCAACGTGACGACAATAAGCCAAATATTATCATCTTGCCAGGTGAAACTTTTCTGGAAGTGCATCAACGCATGAAATTCTCCAAAGACAAATATTTTTCCCTTTTTCTCCCAAGGACCTTTGACTAGATTCATGAAAGACCACGACATTTGCAAAGAGAAAGCACAGCAATTTTAAATTGATCAGCAAAATCAATACTGGGGTGTGAAAAGGCAAATTACAATTATGATGCAAAAAAAATTAAAAGCACCATGGCTGTTGGAATGTTCCTGGAGTCCTATTACAAAGTGGTTATTCAGTTCAGGGTTATAGACGTTCTGTTTTCAGTATAAACAATCCCTAATTATTGAACAATGCTGTTTTAAACACTACGATGTATTTAAACTCTACAGCGGCTATCGACTGGCTAAAGCAAAGCGAATAACTATATTACTTGCAACTCGCAGAGTTTCAAGAGAGGTATATGTATTTCCTGGACCGGAAACGTCGGTATCTTTGAACACAATTCACCCAAACTGCCCAAAATAGATCCGGCTGTAGAAAATTCTTTTCCGTAAAAACTTACAAAACACGAGGTCAAGGGATTTAGAGCTTAAGAATTCACGTCTGCATATTACTGTTTCCGAAGTTGACTTCCACGGTCAAGAGCGACATTTTCCATGTGTACGGTCGTTGGTGAACTCAAAACAAGCAACATAATGTTATTGCTTTAAAAAGGCTTCAAAAGAGACCCATACTTCATACAAACAAGTCCTGCGCGCTTCGCAAGCAACTCAAATACACAAAACAACAGCGACTCAACGTTAACGCCATCATGAAAACAAAATATTGGGTACATAATTCTTACCCGAAATGTCGAGCCTCTTCGACGAACTCTAAACGAACTCTTCCATCTTTTTGCAGCACGAAAACTCTTTCTGATCCTGCTACTTAACTTTCTAAACCGTCTTCTCCGCTGTGGAGACATCCAGGTGGGCAAAAACAAGGAATCGTTCTCCGATATTCGACGTGATACGCTCGGTGGACCGTGTTGTGAAGCGTGTGTGACGGATCGAACCTTGTACGTCGTATCAGATGTCATATGTTAGACTAACGCTCAAATAACACATTTTCACTTGTAAAGTACAAAACATAAACAAACAATCCAACCAAATAACATGTGTTCCGACCACCATGAAAGTAAAACTGATATTCAAAACTGTTCCTCGTTCTTCCCTAGCTGAAGGCAGACTTGCATTTAAAGCTTTTCTTGCTTTCTCCGATGAGAAGTTAACAGGGAATGAAATAACAGACTGAATCACAAAACCACAAATTTGAGTCTGGCCAATGTCACCAGCTAGACAGTATCTGTGCCGTGCAGACATAAAATAAGATTGACTCTTTCAACACGGTGGTTGAAATACGAATTCTCCTCACTTAATATCGAACGTTCTGAGAATTTACAGCACATCAAGACAGTATCTCCTAGATGACGACTTCTGTTATCGTAATCTCTCATCTTGAAAACTTTTATCGATTTTGTGCGGAGAAATTACACTTTGGTCATTGGGTATTCTAAGTGGAAAGACCTATTCAAAGTGTTGTTGAAGTATTTTAGCAAGCCCTGCTTGCAGTCAAGTTGCGTTATTTGGTGAGCCTAAAATACATCAAAGAAAAAGCGAACTTAATCAATATAACAATTATACGTTTACAATATCTTCTTCAACAAGTGGTGGAATGTTTTTTCATTCAAGGAAGTGCGAATTGACCGAATTGTGGGAATGCCTCTGATTGCTGGGTTTTTTCAGTCTTTCGTTGACCCGACTACAAAATATTTGTTGCGAAAGCGTTTATTCCAAAGTTACCAAACTTCATTTAAACTTGCGAAAAACTAATGCAGTTTTGTATTCTGTGAAAGGAAATCGGTAATTGAGATTATAGCTTCTTTCTCATGACTAGAGATGGCCGTTATCAACCAGAGAGAAGATTTAATTGTCGTCGTAATTTAAAGAATTGAAGTGTATTGCTATTTGTAGACATTCACGTATATTTCTGTTTGTGGGTGGCGGGGTATTTCCTTAGAACCGGAACTGAAACGAGGTAGTTATATATGTTAGTACGAGAGATTAATAGCATTAAAGTATGACTTGACCGGCAACTCACAATTTCCCTTAAGAAGAGAAATGTTCGAAGTGGCCAAACTTATCGAGTATGCTTGAACGTTGCGAAGAAGATTAAACCTCACCGCCGTCGGTCCACTTTTTTGGAAACTGCCTCTTGACCGGAGCTAACATCGCCAATGAAAACATTCCACCACTTGTTGAAGAAGATATTGTAAACGTATAATTGTTATATTGATTAAGTTCGCTTTTTCTTTGATGTATTTTAGGCTCACCAAATAACGCAACTTGACTGCAAGCAGGGCTTGCTAAAATACTTCAACAACACTTTGAATAGGTCTTTCCACTTAGAATACCCAATGACCAAAGTGTAATTTCTCCGCACAAAATCGATAAAAGTTTTCAAGATGAGAGATTACGATAACAGAAGTCGTCATCTAGGAGATACTGTCTTGATGTGCTGTAAATTCTCAGAACGTTCGATATTAAGTGAGGAGAATTCGTATTTCAACCACCGTGTTGAAAGAGTCAATCTTATTTTATGTCTGCACGGCACAGATACTGTCTAGCTGGTGACATTGGCCAGACTCAAATTTGTGGTTTTGTGATTCAGTCTGTTATTTCATTCCCTGTTAACTTCTCATCGGAGAAAGCAAGAAAAGCTTTAAATGCAAGTCTGCCTTCAGCTAGGGAAGAACGAGGAACAGTTTTGAATATCAGTTTTACTTTCATGGTGGTCGGAACACATGTTATTTGGTTGGATTGTTTGTTTATGTTTTGTACTTTACAAGTGAAAATGTGTTATTTGAGCGTTAGTCTAACATATGACATCTGATACGACGTACAAGGTTCGATCCGTCACACACGCTTCACAACACGGTCCACCGAGCGTATCACGTCGAATATCGGAGAACGATTCCTTGTTTTTGCCCACCTGGATGTCTCCACAGCGGAGAAGACGGTTTAGAAAGTTAAGTAGCAGGATCAGAAAGAGTTTTCGTGCTGCAAAAAGATGGAAGAGTTCGTTTAGAGTTCGTCGAAGAGGCTCGACATTTCGGGTAAGAATTATGTACCCAATATTTTGTTTTCATGATGGCGTTAACGTTGAGTCGCTGTTGTTTTGTGTATTTGAGTTGCTTGCGAAGCGCGCAGGACTTGTTTGTATGAAGTATGGGTCTCTTTTGAAGCCTTTTTAAAGCAATAACATTATGTTGCTTGTTTTGAGTTCACCAACGACCGTACACATGGAAAATGTCGCTCTTGACCGTGGAAGTCAACTTCGGAAACAGTAATATGCAGACGTGAATTCTTAAGCTCTAAATCCCTTGACCTCGTGTTTTGTAAGTTTTTACGGAAAAGAATTTTCTACAGCCGGATCTATTTTGGGCAGTTTGGGTGAATTGTGTTCAAAGATACCGACGTTTCCGGTCCAGGAAATACATATACCTCTCTTGAAACTCTGCGAGTTGCAAGTAATATAGTTATTCGCTTTGCTTTAGCCAGTCGATAGCCGCTGTAGAGTTTAAATACATCGTAGTGTTTAAAACAGCATTGTTCAATAATTAGGGATTGTTTATACTGAAAACAGAACGTCTATAACCCTGAACTGAATAACCACTTTGTAATAGGACTCCAGGAACATTCCAACAGCCATGGTGCTTTTAATTTTTTTTGCATCATAATTGTAATTTGCCTTTTCACACCCCAGTATTGATTTTGCTGATCAATTTAAAATTGCTGTGCTTTCTCTTTGCAAATGTCGTGGTCTTTCATGAATCTAGTCAAAGGTCCTTGGGAGAAAAACGGAAAAATATTTGTCTTTGGAGAATTTCATGCGTTGATGCACTTCCAGAAAAGTTTCACCTGGCAAGATGATAATATTTGGCTTATTGTCGTCACGTTGGAAAGTGAAAATAGTAGTAGAAAAAGTAGAAAGACTTCGTGGACTGGTATTATCTTCATTGTTGACTTCAAAGCTAACGCAGCAGCAATCTAGAGCTAGTGAGCGCTAAAACGAGATTGCAATCTACGTATTGTAACGATGGAAGAGGAATGACACTCGGTCGGTCGAGATGAAATTCGAAGCGCTCTCTCCCTCGCGCCGCGTAGGCGTTTCTCGTAGATTTTAAAGATAATTGGATCCACTTGATGGAGTGCCTATGTACGTGAGCTTAACATGTGTTGCCTGCTTAGAAATTCCAAAGAACCGCCCGTCGGCGACATTCAACTTCTGCTAGGGTCAAGAGCATTTTCCTTTTGACGTTAAGTCACTTTGAAAGGCTGAATGAGCTAAATACACGAGCTGAAGAGAGTGAATTTCCACGCATTGCCTTGTTCACTGTTTTATTAGACAACTAAAGAACAACGGGCGTACAAGCTGTTCTGCCATTTCTTTGCCGGCAATCAATCGCTTAATCTGGTTCCAGGTTCTTTCTTCTAAATTCGCTGCGGAAGAATGAGGAAAAATAGGACGAGTCGAAATGCAGACACTAAGGGAGCCCCGGGGACGAAGGTAGAGAAGAAGCTGAGAAATATTCGGCAATCGCTGACTCAGACTTTCCAGTACTGGGGGAGGGGGCAAATGTAGCCAAAATGTTATTGTGTACATGCCCAGAGACGGAAGAGACAAATACCTTTAATTTTCTGCTGTGATGTGTTGATCTCTTCCCTCATCGTCCCACAAATTTGCGTTTCGTAAAATTGTTATTTATCTACTGTGCTGTTTGGAATTTTGTGAAATGACCCACGAGTAACTTCATATTTAGTGTTAATTAGCACGTGGTACATATAGTGGGAAAAAGAACCTATCACGCATGCGACACGTTATGGCGGCAAACTATTGACAGCTGTAACGCGGCCTGCAATGGGAAGCACATTTTGGCGGGAAAAAGCCCTCCAGCTTGTTCATAGCTTGAATGACCCCATGAATGATGAACAAGAATGGAATTTATTGCATGGATGTGTCTCACAAGGACTGAGAACTACCGACTTCATGAATTGATTGGTTAACATCGCTGTTGACCGCGATCTATATTTTCCCATCTAGACCAGTATCTAGACCGGTTTTTTGCGGTTAAAAAAGTTGAAAACTAAAATTTGAGAATATTGACTCTTTTCGTCTCTAGAAGTACCAAAAGGATTAATGAGGTAAAAAGAAAAAAATAGTAAAATGGACGAGCAAACGTTGGCAGATTTAAATTCAGCTTATCGCCGTTTGTATGCAGAATGTTATCTAGTACAAACAAGTTACATAGTCTTTAAACGAATTAATTTTTCCTTGTTTGCCATATAATAAACATCTTATTGACCGGGCTTTAGTCGGTTATGGGAGAATCTTGATCTCGGTCGTGTGCAGAGACTTCACTGTTTTCGGTCTGCACTCAGGACCACGGCGAAGATTCTCCCATACAGACCTCCTGCTCGGTTAATGAGAGCTAACGAATGTTTCGTGAAGCTAGTCGTTAATTAATTAGTTCATAACACTGCTCTGTGATTTCAGGTTCAGCATGTGGTGGAATGTGAGAGAATCTTGTCCAACTTGCTGGAGAAGACACCCGAATCTCATCGAGATTACACAGAACTAGGAAAAGTAGTCTCAAAATTTAAGCAGGTTTGTGCTATGCCTCAGGAATAACCTGATTTCCTGTAGAGTAGGGGGGGGGGGGGGGGGTGTGAAGGAAAGCCCTCTTCACCCCGAACTACAATAGGCTAGTTTCGAATTGTGCAGAAACAAAATAACAGAATCGAGGTTCAGGGGAATAATTTGCATTTTCCTTTGTTATGAACAATACAAAATGCTAATTATTCCCCTGAACCTCGACTCTGTTCTTTTGTTTCTGCACAATTCGAAACTAGCCTATTGAACTCACTTGCAGGCCACTGATGCATGCTGACATTACTCCATTCTGAAGTGCTAGCTAGAGAGTGCTGTTTGTTGATTGGATTGAGCGAATTGGAATCTCTTCGATTGTTTTTTTCCTTCGAATAATGCAACAAACGATACTTTTTTCGAATCCTGACTTTGCTTAACGGCTACCGTGTGGCTGGGGTTGGTCGAGCGATCTGGGTAACAGTAGCTAAGCATGTTACCAGGCTTTCTAGTCGAGGATGGGGCGAAGAGACAGCGTGAAGATGGAGGCCCTCGCCTACTTCATTCTCAGCCTTTCTAGCCGCAGTCAGGGGACCCTTCCAGCCGGCGCCTGTTCACAGCTAGGGTAACAACGTTGGCTAGGGTCACTGGTTGTGTTGTTCTCGGACCCGACACTCTTCTCCCACAGTGGCTTACTCCACCTGGCCCACTCTACCCATGAACTCACTTGGGTAACCAGTGAATTGTTTTGGGAATCTGTCAAACCTAACTGTTGACAAAGGACTGGCATCTTATCCAGGGAAAGTAATATCGTGTTAGTTGCTTCCTACTATAGAAAGCGGAGCTATCCATTGTCATCTAACCGAGATGGATCATGGCTCCGCTGATCTTTAGGATTGGTGGAGAACTTATCTTCGCCGAGCCTGTGTTTTAGTCGAACACAGGGTGCCGTCCCTATCCCCAATGAGTTTTAGGAGGTATACACTTAATACCCTATGGAACATGATACGAACAAATACATTGATTGTAGAAGCCGAGGTAGTAAGAAGCTTATAAAGCTAGCGGAAGTAATTATAAGAGACATGTAAACAGTTTTTTTTTTTCTTTTAGATGGTGAAGGACAGAGACGAAGAGGTGGTGGAAGCAGAGAATGAGGTATGAACTCAAATTAAGCGCATTGCATAGAGCCTTAGTAAAGTACGCAAATCTGTGCGCCCTGCACCTTTTACAAAGTTCTTTATAATTGGCCAAACGAAACAATAGATAACGAGCGCAAACAGTGTCCCGCCCTTGGCCTGAGGACAAAAGAGCTGCAGGTTAACAAGAACGATTAAAAAAAGAGGCTTTAAAGAGGTGCTGATCAGCCACACAATTCTGTCGTTCACATGATTGTTTATGTTGTTCGTGTTACCTTTGTTAGGCCGCCGGACAATTTCAAGTTAGTTGCTTATTCTAAACTATAGAGCGATCGTTGCTGACATTTGCTGCTCATTCTCAGAACACATACATTATCGGGTCGATTTATTTTAGGCAATTTTGTTCTATATTTATATCACTAGACCAAAATCCCATCAAAACGCGCCTGATTAATTCTAATTTTTCGAGCTTATTATTGAATTGGCCAAATTAATCCTGCACTGGGATTCGTGTCCAAATAGACGAGTAGGTAAGCACTTACAATTGACGAAAAAAGGCCTCGGAATGCATTGGAATTGCAATCCTTGGAATTTTTCCATCCAGTCATTTCTTGTTTGGACAGCAGGGTATACTATCACATGTATTTACAAACGTGAAGACGGGAGGTAAAAAGTTCATTTAAGGACGAATTTCTAACCTTATTATTAGTAAAGACGATTTCCAAGCATTGTAAACTGAGTTGATGAGCCACATATGATCAAGTTTCGCTTCTGGTCATGCTCAGAGTCGTGACAACGCCCATTTTTCATGTCTTTTGGGACATGTATATATTTTGCTTCTTCAGTTGCTTTAAACCATTTAGAATTTTTGTATTTCACAGCAGGGATCACTTAACTTTTAGCTTTTGAATACAATCGAACGAAAGCAGCTTGATGAAAGTCCTAATGTTTTCATTAATTTTTCTTAGAGAAACCATTCCAATGTTGTGTTCTTCAAGCGTTGTAATCGCGCCAAGTTATAAGCAGTTTTTCTTGTCCTCATTTTGTTATCAACTTGAAGTTCCATAGCAGTTGATTGGTCGCTTAAGCGACTTTGGAAAATTGTCGTTCGAACTTGAGCTTATAAAGGTTTCCTCAGAGGAAGAAAAATTTACCCACAGACTGGGAAAACCGTTCTTTTGTATCGAAAAATTTCCTGCCAACAAGCAGACCGTTGGAAGAGATTGAAAGTATGTTTACATGTTTAAGTGTTAATCTTATTTCTGGTGAATGTGATGCAAATACATTGGCACGCGAACGCCCTCAGTCGACATGAAAATCGCGTGGACAGTTCTTAAGGTTAATTAAAGTGATAAGGGCTCACGTTTTCGTCGCTCGACCATTGTTCGATCATTCGTCCACGTTTTTATGTTTTTGTATTTTTTTTTTAGTTATCGTTGTCTATCTACGTGCTTGTCGTAATGTTAATCTCATTTTCGGATGCAGCTGATCCACTAAAATGAAATTCCATTCAAAAGCTTGGCCGATTTACATATTTAGCTGGCATTCCTTGCCGTTTTTTTCCTGGTAGTTTGAAGTGTTTTAATTTCGCGTTCCTTGTTCTGTACCAGGCTCTCTCGATATGTATGAAAGACAAGAAGTATTAGAGAGTTGTCAGAGGGGAGGGTAGATGTTGCTGTCAGAGCCTTCTGTAGCCATTAAGAGCCAAACAGAGGCATGTGTCGTTTCTGGTTTTTCTCTTTTGAAGAGAAAAGCAAAACTCTTCGAAATTTCTAGGAGGACAATTCAACCTGGACATCGCCTCAGTCGTATTCTTTTTTCTGGTCACGGCCTTGTCTTTTCGTACACGGTTTTGCTTTCGTCTGACAGGATTTTGCGTGTTGTTTAGAAATCCATTTATTTTCGTTATTGAGCTTTGTATTAGCACTTATTCCTTCCGTGAGATGTGATCCAATTCTTGTGCTTAATCCAATCATAGTCTTTACCGCTCCAGATTTAGAAATGATTTTGGAAAACAAAACTTCAGCTTGACCAAGGTCACTGATGTCGTACCCTCCCCTTCCAGTGGTAAATTCGTTGCATGAGTTTTTCTCTCAAGTTGACTGACTGATTGTTCTTGATTCAGTGAATTTCCCGTCGGAATTTAGTAGGAAAAAGGGCGGTGTTGACCGTGGAATAAATGTTTGCTAACTTACACTTCCAGCGAGCTCGTTAATTCATCCAAACTTTGGCAATTGCTGTTCTTAATAAGGAGATTTGCAGTTCTTTCCATAAACGTCCTTATTCTAGGTATCTAAAAATTACACTTGATTTATGGGAACAAGCTCGATACTCTTAAGGAGTAGTGAAATCATAGAAGATGTGCTAGTGGAAATTACCCGGCATTTGACGAACGTTCAAGCGAGTGTCACAGTCGGCATCTTGAAAATTACTGACAACTTGACGGTAATTTTCGAAATTCAAGTGCATTTCGTGTAATTGAACACGGTGTTGATTGGTGGGAAATTTGATTGTTTTCAGAACCGTAATGGCGACGAAAGAGCAATCGATTGCGCATGCGTATGAGATGACGCGTTTTTATGATACATGCACGGGAGTTGTGTTTACAAACACAATTTTCGACGTTGTATGTAACGTTACTCTGTCGGGTTTACTTTTTGTGAGAGCAATTTTGATTTGGACAGTCAATGAGAGTGTTCTTGAACTTTGTGCTACGATAACAGCAAGTTTTTCAAGCAGTGAGAATTTTACAAAGAGGAATGTGTGATATTTCAAGTCCGGAAAAATGCGGCATACTTTCGTCAGCAAATTGGACATGTTCACGCCTGGGATATTGACCTCGTCCCTCGTGGAAAACTTGTCCGCAAATTAAATACTTTTTAAAAGGTCCTTTCATCGCTAACGATGATTGAAATTGTCCACAATTGTTGATGTAATTTTTTTGGCTTCGAGTTCTTTACTACGACCACTGCGATGTTTGAAATTAAAGTGCGAGATTAGGGTACTCGGATTTTCAGGGATTTTGTATGTTGTTGAGGAGCAGTAATTTGAAGTGAATACACTGACTTGGTTAATTAGCCGGTGACGAAAAACGATAATGTGTTTATTGAAATCTTGTTGGAGAGAATTTTTATGCTATTGAAAGGAGATATTTTTGCACGTTTTATGTTTCATTGATTCACTATTCCGAAGACTTTTTGTGGCAAATTCCCAGGGGCGAGTTGGGGAGGGGGGTGGGCTGGGTGGTTTAATCTAGGAGTGCTCAACAGAAATTTATTGCAATTCAGACCAGAGCAACGATGGCGATTGTTCAGTGACAAGTTTAGGCAAGAAACCCAACAATTTCCTAGTCAATCATCTTTTAGACTTTTGGTTTCAGAAAAAGGAAATAAAACTTAACGCATACGAGAAAATTCGGCTCTTTTCTAGACGTTATAGAAAGACTCTACATTTTACTACGCCCTCAGGAGACCGCACCGAGAGGGGGTGGGTAGAGCGGATATACACGGCTAGACTTAATTGCTAGAAAACCATAGTCTCAGAATAGTCACGTACGTATTAAGCCAATATATTGAAGGATGTCTCTGGCTCCGGGGGGCAAAAAACTGTTGCAAAAACCATTAAACGTCGATTAAGCTGAGAGTTCTCGAGCACCGATTTTGATCGATGATTGAGAAAACCAGTCTGAACATACCAAGACGGTAACGATTTTGTTCGAGAAAGAAATCGCTGTGAACTGAAGTCGCTTGACTTTTCATGGGTTTTAGATGGAGTTCATTCTGAAGTTCAGTTCTGTTGTGGGTTGTCTGGACGGATTGCTTATGCCACGAGTGAAAGTAAGTGACGGCCGAAGTAAGCTGAGCTTTAGTCGCGTTGACGAGCAACTCCAGTGGTGGGTAGACAATCTTGTAACTGGCAGGGCTGTTAATTTTAGCGGCGCACTTGTTCTTCATAGATCATTTGTTGTGCTCTCAATATTTCAAATGCGTGGCAACCTTTGGTTTTGCCTTTGAAAGGTGACATCTCGTATTTATGAAGGTTGCGTCACTTTGTTTCACTGGCATGTTTGTAGGTCTTTGTAAATCAAAACATTGCGATGATAGCGGTTTCTTACAATTTAAGCAATACTGTTTTTGATAATGTCTCCTGGCACACTAAATTAGTTCCTAGAATTTCAAACATCAATCGCAAAGAATGAAGAAACTAAACTGTACGTGGCTGTGACAACGAAATGAAGCTACATGAAAGGTGTTTCGAAGTCAGTATAATACATATATATCTACCATATTGTCATCTTGTATTGGCCTAAGATTGGGTTTTCTTGGCCTAGAAAAATTCAATGCCTGCGTCGTTTAAACTGGTAGTTTTTTCCAGTTTTCAGGTGGTGCTTTTGTTTTGTTTTCCAACATTTCAAAACGTTACAAATTCCCCATTGCTTTATTCTGTATTTCTACCTTGCTTGTAATTTCTGACCCAGGCTGGTCGTGTATATTGCATTCTTTCATGACTTAGAAAAATGTCGTTTCCCATGTTTAATTTCGCTTCCCTGGAATTTAGTTCGTGCATTTCTTTCGTCGAGCTAGGAAAGGTCTGACAATCATCACAAAGTTTGTGCGTGCCTTGATAATCTTCCCGCCGAAACTTAATATCGGCTTTCACTATTGCGAGAAACCTGTTGATGTTTGCTTGCGTCAGAAGCAAAGCCTGCTTGTATTTTGTTCTCAGTTTTCTTTTTTGTCGAGTGACGATTCGGGAAGTAGCAAATGTTGTTTTTTTTATTTATATCGTGTTGTTGGCTTAGCAACGAACTCTCCGGTGACTATCAGTAACCAAACACGAGCCAGCTGAGTCGAAGATGAAAAAGATGCATACCACTGTTGAAGTTTTGTTAAGAAATCAACCCTTGTTTGACAAATGTCGTTCCCTTATACTCCAAAAACACTGAACTCAGTAGAGAGGGCTAGAGAAAAATCTCACGTACGTTAATCACCCAAGCGAAAAAAACCGACAACGCTAAAAATATTGCAAGTTGAAGCTGTTGAATGAAGACGTGGAAAGTATGTAACAGATAACTTGTAAACAAAACATTGGATTATGGGGCGGGTTTAAATTCGTCTAGGCTTGTAGACAAAAGCGTGTAGTCAGCCCGCAATATTTATCTATTCAGGAAATAAATCTCGGAGTTCAAAAGTTTGTTTTGCTCGAAAAAGCGACAAGATAGGAAGTTTGTGCGCCTCAGCTGAAAGCGAAAGGTTCAAGTCCTCAATGAACGGGATGAAAAGGGTTCTTCCGTGTTTAGGTGGCCAGGCAAGTATGCGTTTTGGAAATATTGAAATCCTGACGAATTTTTTTAGCCCGACTCGAAATGTTTTCACGGAAAATGATTGTGCTGAACAACGCTTGTTGCAAATCAAGATATCATGAATGTTGGTGCCATCGAGATGTCTGCCCATGTCTTAGAGAGGGCAAAGTATTTAAACACCTTTTACAAACAAGGTTTAGCTCTTTATCATCTAATTCTCTACCGTGGGAATTTAAGCCAATGCTATAAGCTATTCAACTTTCCACAGTACGGCAGTTATGTTTAGTAGTATTGCAGTGTGTTCTTTTTTAAGTCAAGTAGCTTACGAATGCGGCAGCTTGGGGTTTTTGAATTTTTTTTCAGTCCTGTGTATGAGGCTTGCGAAAGATCGAGTGGTTTTTTTGTATAAAGTCGAGGCCTTTATCTATAACAATAATAGAAAATAATTAAATAATTGCATTAGAGATACAAGGGATTTTATGATGGAATGTTTTTGTCTAAACCCTTGTGAGGGGTCTGTGCGGACTCTCTTCTTGGAATAATTCCGGGGGAGTATTCCCTTAAATGAGGTACATAAATATAGCCATATGCGGCCCTAAAGGGTATGTTTTTCCTTCTGGCTTGGCAGTGGGTATCATTCTGTTTTCAAGGCACTATTTTCTCGCACCAACATTCACAAATTTGTAGCCTTTGTCAAAAGTTTATTCAAATCAAAGTCATTCATGGTTAGCCGCGATCATGTGTTAGAGCCGTGTAATAATTTCAATGCGGTATTAATTTTTCGCTCAGGTCTAAGATAGTGTATGGTATATCACAGATTTTGGTCCGAAATAGGGTACCGGTTTCAAGTTGGACCGTACACCCCCACATAAACTTTGGGGACTACCCCCCGGGAAATATTATTGTAGCGAGACGTATGTTAATTGACTTTCATGATTGAGTAAGCAAATAAGCACGTGTGGCTGATAAAGTAAACGGGATTTGCACGACTGTTCGATAAACTCGCGCGCAGAGCTCACGCGATCCCTTGTCAGAAGCATCAGTTTCTCCAAACGTAAGCTTCCGAAGTATACAGTGCCGACTGGTTTATAAAGTTCTTCGTATCCGCTGGTCAGGTTCGTGTCTAGTACTTTAGTATTGGAAAATTCAAATGCAGAATGTGTTCTTTGTAACATTTTTTTCTTGAAGTGTATTTATATATTTTCACGTTTCCGTTGTTGCGCAAGTTGCGTGACTGAAGGAAATTGTTATGTGGTGTCACGCTAGTTGAACCAAGGGCTCTATATCTAATCGAAACTGTTGATGACATGATGTCTTCATCGGAAGTTAAATCTAGGCTGTTTTTACCATAAATACTTAAAAGACGTTGACAGACAAGGTGCATCGGCTGAAACGTGCAATTCACTCTAAATTCATCAATCGAAGTAATTAAATTTTGCGGGTAGTTATTAATTTAATTAAGGTAATGAATAAATAGTAGCTATGCTTACGTTTTGAAATTTGTTAACGCAATTATATATGCTATCGTTTTCGATATTGTCTCGACATTGATAATCAACAAGCAAATGTAATATTTCGTGATTTTAGCCTTAGGAGAAGTATTTGTCGATATTGAATTAGGCCTCTTAAAGCCAGTACGACCAATATGTACAAGTTGCTATTATTAATCATAACTGTTTTGATAAGTTTAAAGTTGTGTTGTTGTTTCATGTGGGTGGTAGTTTAATGATATCAACCTGTGTTGGACTTTGTTATTTTTTTGGACAGTCTTACAAGAGACTAGCGAGTAGCAACAGTTTCACGAGCTCAGCAACGTTACACGTTAAATAAGTGAATATGTAAGTTAATAAGATACACGTGATCTAGAGAACAGCCCTAAAAATACACGAACAATTTAAAAAAAGAAACGTAGAGCGTAAAGAATTGTAGCAATAGTTAATGGTGTTTTTTTTTAGTCTGCTTTGTTTTTGAAAGGAAATCACAAAGTATGCTATGCAGGTTTATCTGTGGCAAGCGTCTTACGTATAACAGTTGTGATTTATGGTTTTGGTTTGGGGGTTTTTATTTATACGCTAAATAATAACTCATATTTTATAGTTACCCAGAGACTCTCTGACGCTTGGCTGTTATATCGGCACTTGTAATTGTTCACCGCAGCGTTTTAAAGCTTTCCGCTTTTTTCCAAGTTTTTCCCTTTGCGTCTAATTTCACGGCGAATTCTGAACTCAGACGATGTGTTTGAAATCCGCTAATAGTCATCGAAAACTTATTATTACACTCGAAAAACTGTCATTTGATTTTTCTCGCGATAAAATTGGATCGTGCTTGAAATATTTCAGGATCTCGTGATTTTCGCTTTGTATTTCAGATCGCTTTAATTACGCACTATTCCTACAGCTAATTGATTTTTTTTTTTCACACGACATAACAGGTATGTTTTTTTTACTGCAAAGCCTTTAGTTCATCCAACCTAAATCACTGATTGGTATGTGTGCCCTTCTCGAGAAATGCATGTGCATTTGTGGGAAACATTCACTTTAAAATCAGGCGGTTGCAGATTTTTTTCGGAGCTGTACAGGTGTTAGTTAGCGCTGAAATGTCCTTTGTTTTTTTCTTTCATTTCTATGTTTGTTCTGTTAATTTTGTTCAATGCGTGATACCAGTCTTCGCTAATTCGGTCCTTTGACCTTTCCGAAGCTGGGTTCAACTTGATTTTTTTCAGATGCCATCGAATCTCTAGACCCAAATCCTTAAGTATTTTTAACCTGCGATGTTAATTTGAATGTTTATTTACGCGTGTGACAAGCACATTCGAGGAATATGTTCGCACTGTTTGTTTTAGTTCCGAGGTCATTCTCAATTCCAGCCTTGTATGATAGCAATACAATATAACAATTTGAGAAATGCAATCACTTTGTATCAATGCTAGATAGTGTTGAAACCTGATCTTGCTTATGAACGGGTTAGATGTCGGGTGTCTGGTTCGTGTGAAAGAATATAACTCATCTATTAAGTATAAAGGGGATTTTAACCTGATTATCCGTCAGCATCATTCTTGCCCATTCCTTGGAGAGCGGAGCAACTTCGTGCACTTCGGGATCGATCTTTTGGTCTGGAAAGGCTTATCTCGTCAAAGGTCGCTCATTCATTGTGATCCAAGTCGAAACTGTCGCGGTATCGAACTGAGAAGCGCAAAATTATGAGCTATTTTCTCCATCTTATCTGTGGCTTTTGAAAGAATTCACAGCAGTCTTCTTAGAGGGGAAAAGTCACTGCCTTTGATGTTCTCGCCAGCTCTGTGAGAGTAGATAACCTTATTCATGGTTCTACAGCAATCAAAACATTCTCGGACTATGGCGACCCAAACGCCGCTCCGTACAGCGCAGTCCCCTTCTTATGCCGTGTCCATGAGTATTGTGTCGAGTCAGAGCCCTTTGGTTGTTCGGCGAGCTCTCAAAACGCGAACAGATGATATTCAGGTAATGTTTTTAGAACTCATTCAGGATTGCATTTTTAACGTGTTTTGTTCTCGAAATGGCACGCAGTCGATGAAATGTTTTGTAACGAATGCCTAAAAGAAGTTATAGCCGTTTCGTCCCTTTCACGACGTGACAATCACATGAAATTAAGGGGTTTAGGAAGTATCATTTTTGTGAACATTACGTCGTTTAAATTCGTTGCTTTTTTTGTGCAGTTATGAACGATGGGATAACTTTGCAGGTTTGTTAAAGAAACAAGTGAGCTGCAGTGGTGAGAGAAAGTCAATATCGCTTTCACCTGTAGCTATTATGTTCAACATTCCTGTTTGAAGGATGACAAGTTAGGTAAAGCTCGATAACTTTAATACAGATGAACATCTCATAAAGCTCACTCCACATAGCCTGAGGCATCAGCCTTATTGTATAGCCATTACAGTGCCACGCGCCAGTTGTTATTTCATTGAAAAATTAGTCCAAACATTACTTCACTTCCTGTGTTTCACAACTAGTTGGAGATCGTTTATGGTGTTTAAAAAACCGTTCAGTTCTTTCATTTAACTGAATTGGCTTACTAAATCCTTTAAATGGGTTTATTTCTCGGCGTCATCTTGCCTTAATTTCACGAAATTTCCGCCTGGGAGATTTTAAAATTCGATCATCAAATCGCTATAACTGCGTTATCGTTACATAGTTCAGTTCTGTGATCTTTTGCATCGGTCATACAGGAAACGCAGTTTTTTGACACGTAATTCTTTAATCCCTAGCGCTGTTCGTCTGAACTGTTCACCGGTAAACACCACAAGCGGATTATTCTGTTATTTGGTGTTTTTATTTTTCACTCTTAGCTCGCACATTTCCTGGCATTTTTGTTGCTAATAATAGTAGTGAGTCTGATCAGCTTACATATTCTCCTTGTCATTTTTGATCCATGTCATTAGCCTTTCAGAAGTCGGTTTGGTCTTACGAAAACTTACCAAAAGCTTAGACCCGTTTTTGATTTGTGCAGATTTGTTTTCAAATCTCAGGAAATCTTTTTTAAAAAAGTTAACTACCGTTGAAAGACAGTAGAGATGTAATATAGTGGAACCTGGCGTTGTTAACGGTGTGGCCGTATTTGATAGGATCTCGGAATAAGAAAATGACTGTGAGCTTTCGTTTTGGCCAGAATAAAGTGGTCGTAATATCCATATGGCCGAATTTACGGGGCGGCCATAACCCGGAGTTCCACCAGCCACTGTAGTGAAACAAAGAGGAACAACTATGGTTAGAATATAAATTTGGCAAAGATTCCGTCGGACAGATTATAAAAGTCTACATTGAAAGGTATAGGTTTATATACTTTTCAACATCCGCCATACGTGATGCGGCTTCTTTGGAATTTCAAGACGATCACCACGTATATTCTCATAACCTAAGGAGATTACCAGTCGAGTCGTGAATACTTTTAATTTGTCTTCAGCCGGTATGTTCAAGTGTACTCCTTTTTTACTCGATCTCTTATATGGAACCACGTGTTTTAAAATATTCACTACTGCACTCTGTTGGCAGTCGTTAGTACCAGACTTCGGTTGGTTTACTGATAATGAATGTTTTTATCATCCAAAAGTGAATTTTTCAAGTAAGAGGTTTATCGTTCCAAGGCTCCGGGCCAAAACCGAAAGACGGAAAACGGAAAGAATGCAATGTACCTTACTGTCCATAGAATCTATTGTTTTCAGCACAATTTGAAACTGTACAAACTTTCAAGTAATATACTGCACTCTTACCATGTGAGAGCCTTACTAATTTAGACATTACTTGTCCTCTTGATACATGTTTCTCTGTCGTTGAAGTCCTGGCGAAATTAATAGAAGATATTCCGGCATCTCTCTCGTTTAAGAATCGCCGGGATAAAAGATTGCGGTGCCTAGTGTATCGCTGTCACGGAAATTGAACGTATCAATTCCAGTTTGTGGTAGCTTTTATTTTTCTGTTTTGTTTTTCATAACTCGTAGTTTTCGTCAGAAGTGTAGCAGTTCTCGTAAGCTTATAATTCTTTTGTTTGTTAGCAACTGTTATTGTCTTAGGGCTAACGGGCATTGTATCTGTTTTTTTTTTGTCCTCTCAAAGGATATCGAGCTATTCATGTGAGAACTTACGAGAGCTGCTAACCGACCCTTTTTCGTCGTTATCTTTTGCTCGAAATCATTGACTTCCCTTAGCAAATAAATCGCCGTATCGCCCGCAGTATATCAATTACTTGTTCAGTATCTCGAGTATATCGCGCTATTCAAGAGCCACTTGAGGAAATGTCAGTCCAAACTGGAGATTGTTTCATTCCAGTCTGGATCCGCCTGACTATGTTTATCAAGACTCCAGCCATTATCAGCACACACTAGACCATTAGCCAGTTTTCTTGCGACATTCATGGGTTATAGAGGGTCGGCGCAATCCAAGAGATAAGAACGAAATGGCAATTTTGTTACTGATGACATCTTGCGTGACGTCTCGGTATGCCATCACGCATACCAAAGGCGCGACAATTCTCGACATATTTGAACAAAGATAGCGTTCGATAAGATAACTAAATTAGTTAACAGTTGAATTATAACTATGACACCATGGGAATCTTCGGTAGAGGTTGTGGTGGTCGGGACAATTTATTCTTTCCATCCTCCATTTCTTGCATGATTCCGCATCGTACTCAAAGCAATGCCTTTCAATGTATGTCACGCCACCATACCCCCTAGCTGTTGTCACGCCGTCAATACGCTGTGTAACTGGATGAAAATCGTGTACTGTAACTGCGATCAGTGATGGTGAAAAGCGAAGGTAACGCAATCACTGGAAGAACACTAAGCAGTTTTAGCAATGATCTAGTTGAAAAAGATGTAATTTCGCGTAGCACTAAAGATGAAATTTTGCAAATTTTCTAAAATTTTCAGTGAGAGATAATAACAACATGATAAATAATCACGCTTGATAAAGCTCCTCACAGATATTTGCAATGTCACACAGCGTTACGTGACATCCCCAAAAACGACTGCGAGGAGACTAATGAACCTATAAACCTATTCTTTACATGTCAAACATGAGCAGAAACTGCGGTTGGTTTATTTGCATCGCTCATATGGCTAATTTGCGAATTTTTGACCTGTATCACGACGACCCAAATCAGCATTGCCCAGGAAACTTTCAGTTCTCACAGATTAAGAACATTTGTCTTTATTTCCGCAGTGCAAAATCTACGACATTCAAGACAGATTTCCTAGTGACAACTTATGCCTGTCGGAAAAACAAAACTCTCATGTAAGTTGACTCGTTGTTAAGCTCGAGAATATTTTTTCTGCTTTCTGATGTTTTGCTTTCAGGTGATTCTCATCATCAACTGGAGAAATCAAATGTTGTTTTATCCTGGAAGAAATATTTAGTAAAAATGATAATTATTAATTTTCTAACCTAAAGCGCTTCGTAATGTTCAGTTTTAGAATAGATTTAGGCCTCGGCCTCGTCCACACTACGCTGGAGGAAATTGAAAACAGTGTTTCCTTCTGAACACGCATCAAATGTTTTCCGTCCACACTACGCCGGGGGAATTTGAAAACGGAGGTTTCACTCTGAAAACGCATCAAATGTTTAACATCCACACCACATCGGAGTAAAACGCGACAATTCACCGGCCACTTTGAATTTTTGTTTGATTAAAACTTTGTCAGGCGTCATGTACCAAAAGCTTTGTTTACAAAATGTTTTCCCTCCGCACTAAAACCGTGGGCAAAGCCGTCGTTTTCAAATTCCTTCAGTTTGAAAAGCGTTTTTAAAAGCTTCGTTTTCGTGATGGATTAGTGTGGACGGTAGGCCTGACAGTAGAATTAAAGCTGCGTTTCCAGATCCCTCCTCCCTGTGGACAGGGCCTTAGTTGCAAAGTTTTATCATAAGATTTTTCGCCATCAGTTTCAAAGTTCTTGTTATGTCTACTTTGGTTCGGTTGTTCAATTCAAGTCTAAAAGGTTTCATTGGAAATTTAGAAATTTCTCCCTCACCAAAAGAAAAAACAAACGTAACAGATGAAGATAATCAATACATTTAAGACCGCCGCACACTAGCCGATTTTTTGTCGGCCGACAAAAACCCTTCACTTGTCGGCTAGTGTGCGGTGGATTCAGACAAGTCTGCGACAATATCGGGGCTTGTCGGGCTATATCTGACAGTGCTAGATCTCAAAACGTCTTGTCGAGCCTTGTTGGCTAGTGTGCGGTGGACCAAGATTATTTGTCGGGGCTCGCGCTTACCTCAACCAATGAGGAATTGCCATGACAGTCACGTGAACAAGCGTCTTTTCCAACATGGCGGAGATTGACTCGTCCCCAAACCTAAACGCGGTTAGTCGCGACAAAAAATCGGCTAGTGTGCGGCAAGCTGATGTCCCGACAGATTTTAACCCGATTTGACCCCGACAAAAAATCTGCAATTCTGCGACAAAAAAACGGCTTATGTGCGGCAGGATTTATCTTTATTTTGGCTTTAAAATGTAAACTAATTTGTGGTACGTGAAGTTGAAACATCGTTGTAAAAACAGTTTTTACACCATTTTTTCCTGGTGCCGATTTCTCAGTTCCGTCGTAGTTCAATTGTAATCACTTAAAATGGAAGCAATTGATAATTGCAGTCGATAACTGCGTTAGCATAGCACTGTTTAGCTGCGCTATGAACGCCAATGTTAGTTTAGTCTTAAAAATCAACGTATAATTATTATAATTGTATTGACACAATTTTTCGGAAACAAACTAAGTGCAGGGATAACCTACTCGTAACAATAGCAGTGCCGCTTATCAGCCATCATTTAGATTGTATTATATAAAAGTTTAACCTAATCCACATGGTAAAAAGGTGTTGTTTTTTTTTCGGAGGGGGGCGGGTTGGCCAGGTAAGGTTGAGCCGCTTTTATTCCTAGAGAGAGGGGGAGGGGAGCGAGTTTGAAACGCTTTGGTTCCTGAGGTCGGCTTTTTTGAGGTTCAAAGTTTTCTACCATTCAAATGTCCCGTTTATTTGTCCTGATAAAGTACGTAAAGCTTGGTTTTCACAATGACATTAGCACAAACACAAGCAAAACAAAAAAATGCTTGTGCCTATGCTTATGTCAAGTGAGAACGCACTGTTTGAAGCATAAGCATCCAGGCCTACACACCGTCCGCCAACTTGTTTTAGCGTATCGCGGAGGCATGGAACCGAAAGTAAGGTGACTATCCATTCTGGTCATGCCTACGTGCTTCAGCTTGTGTCGAGGGCGCCCTCGCCACTGTTTATTGACTACTGTTTATGTTCGTGTGTGTGCTTCTATCGTAGTGAAAGCCATACCTTAATACAGTACAACAGGAAACGTAAATTTCAGACTACTTTTAACAATTGCTGAAAATTGCTCGTAGGAGCTGTTCAATTAGGGTATTTGACCTCTCCAATCCCAGTGTCAAGCCGCAAATCAGTTGCTATTGGCTATACTTGTATAACAGATGAAAGCAACTGTTCTCTGCTTAAATACGTACGGCACTTCTTAAAAAATATTTGGCATATTACGACGTTAAAGAGCTTTTTGTTCAATTTTGAACTTGGTTTGACTGTGTTCCAGAGGAGTTTCTCGGTTTAGGGTTTTGTATTAAAGTGTACAAGTGGCGGGGCTTTTTAAAAATGGTTCAATCGAGTGTGAGCTTCTCAAAAAATATTTGGCATAGCGACGTTAAAGAGCTTTTTGTTCAATTTTGAACTTGGTTTGACTATGTTCCAGAGGAGTTTCTCGGTCCAGTTTAGGGTTTAGTATCAAAGTGTCCAAGAAGCGGGGCTTTTTAAAAATGGTTCAATCGAGTGTGAGCTTTGTAAAGGTTTCTTAAAGCCCGGTTAACCGCGATCCCTTGACACCCTATGGCTTTGTGGTATGTCTTACTTAATTAATTAACTAAGTTATTATTTTGAGATCTCTTGGCGGATCGGACGATGTTTTACATTTCTGTATGATGCAGGGTTGGTTACCGTGAAATAATACAAAACTTACAATGTTTTTTTTTTTTTTGCGTACACAGAGATTAAAGCAAGGAAGCTCTAGAAGACGTTCGGCTCCAACAACAGTGATAAAAGCAGCCCTAGGTGGAAAAACTCACTCCATAAAAAGGTAACGAACTTGTTGTAAAGACAGAGGGTGATAGAGTAAGTTTGCGTGCTTCTGAACACGTCTTTAGCAATTAGTACGTGCGAGCTGCGAGGCTTGAAAACTTATCCGACAAGTTCGGCCGAAATTTAGTAGGGTGTTGAAGACTGTTGAAAACTAGAATCAATTTGTATGGATGTTTGAAATTTTCAGTTTTTTGTGAACTGTTCTTGCGTGAAAACATTGAGAAGTTTCATTTGATAAGTTTTACCTCCCAGAGATACACCGCAAGCCTTTGTTTTTTTTTTTCATTTCCGAATGTTTGTTTATTTTTTTTTTCCGGCTTTCCAGTCACGTTTTCTTTAATTAGCCAGCGTCTAAACAAATCCGACAAACTAAATTGCCGGCAGTGGATTGCGAGTGGTTTCATTGCTGTCTGGTGCTTCTGCCCTTCTTGAAGAGTCGACTTTGCACAAACAGCTGATCCAAATAGCTCATTTTCTGTTCATTCCTCTCCGCTTGAATACCAGACAGAGGTTTAATGGCACACATTCAAAACGCCTACATAGATGTATTCAATAATTGCACTTAATCATTTTAAGCATTTTTATTAACGTCATAAATGCGGGCGGACTGGAGGCTTAAGTGCTCGACCGACAACGCAAAGTAACACTTCAATTATATTACCCATGCAGCGTGTTCACGTAGATTTGATCTGACTAGTTAAGGCAAATTGTCTTTCAGTTTAGTTGATATTTCGTCGATCCTTCGTCTTCATGACTGATAAATATGGTGACTGACATCGTTCATTACCATTTGTTGTGTTAATCGGAAAATTTTAATGTAGTTCTACTATAGATGGCAGTATGCGAATGAAGACATCGTCGGAGCCCACTTCCCCTCTGTCGCCTGAAGTTTTCCCGTACAGAGCTTTCATCAAGGAGGGCCATGTTCAACTCTCCACGGTAAGTATTTTTAAAGTGCTTACCTCTCAAAGGATTTCCGATTTTTTCAATAAGCGTTTGGATTGAAAGCTCTTTGTCAGGTCAAATCCGGAGCTTATCCAAAGCTAATCCAAATCAAATCAAAACAAGTTCAAAACAAATCCAGGACTTGAAAGAAGCTTTTAACAGACTGACGCCCTCTATTTATCCTTTCGTTCATGCTTGGATGACTAATTGAAAGTGTGATCGCTTTGCAGTCATAGTTATGTCAATGCTCTCAGTGAGATAACCTATTAATTATTGGTATTTTTATGGTTCTTGTCTTTTCAAGGGGATGTCTTCTCAAGATAGGCATCTTTTCTTGTTTGATGATCTTCTCCTTGTTGCAAAGCCAAGGTGAGTTGATCTGTGTTTGTGATAAGGTCATGTAGCATTGTCTGATGTTCGTCAACCCACTGTTAGACCAATCAAATCGTCTTAGGGGGATGTAGCCACGTGCGGTTGAGCAGCTCGTGTAGATCTTTGGTCTTTGATTGGCTTAAAGATTTGAACCTAACAGAATTGAACCTGTCAAAGCAAAAGTTGTGTTGTTCTCGTGTTATTGAGTGTTTTATTGTTATTATTTCAGATCGGCGACTTTCAAGCTCAAACACCGAGTCCGAGTTAGTGAGATCTGGTTGGCTAGTTGCCTTGATGACGTATGCGAATCGACGAAAGCTGTTGACAAGTCGTTTGTGATTGGCTGGCCTACCACGAACTTTGTCGCCGCTTTCAAGTAAGGAATGCTTTTGTGTGAAGTGTTTGACTGGTTTTCAATTGAGCGTCGTGTAGCCAAGACCAAACATTCTTCACTTTCATCTAGAACCGCAGTTCAAATATGATTTATTTCATATATACTTCACATCATTTCACTCCTCACAGGAGATATTAACTCAATAAATTGACCTCGCTCCCAATGTGTGGCTTCATAGCATCTCACTGGTATCGCGGAGGTCACGGGTTCGAATCCCGTCGAAGCCCTGATTTTTTCAGGCTTCTTCATTTCAATTGCTTAAATTGGAAAATTTACTGCGATTATCGTTCTCCCCTTTCACCAAACTAAATACTTACCAATTAGACGACTCGGCCAATCCCAAAGCGTAGAAAAACCAAAATCAAAACAAAAGTAATTGCCTGGCTGATTACTTTTGACACTCTATAGAAAACCGCTCTTTGAATAAGAGCTCACCAAGGTAAAAAAAAATTGAAGAGGCGATAACCAACTTCGAAACGATAGTCGAGACGAGATAACGAAAGATCGAGATGATGACCGAAAAACTTGAGAAATGTTTGTCTAAGTATGATTAGGCTCCGCTCCTTCTGTGGCAAATTTCTTTCAACAATTTTGTTATTGTAACTTTAGCTCGGTTAAGAAGGAGGTTTTGATTCTAAGATATGCTCTCGAATTCTTTCTTTTAGTACTGCAGAGGAGAAAGAGGCATGGCATAGCGTGCTGTCTAAGTAAGTTATCGTTAAAGTAACTGATTTCGTCTACCTTTTAGCTCGCGTAAATGCACACAATTAATATTGGCAAGGAACCACATCACGTGGCTACGACTGGCTGTCAAGCGCATGCGCAAATAAGTAGTCCACAAAATTACTTTTGAGTCAGACTTTAATGTCCAGGGCTGGGTTGTTCGAAATCTGGTTAACGCTAACCCAGGATTAAAAGTCAATGAAATTGTCAATTTTGTTGTGTAAAAATGTTTTTTTTAGATTATTAAAGCCCAAATCGGAAGGACAAACAATATAAATAGAAAACCTCACATCGAAAAAATACAAAACTGAACACAGTGTTTCTCTTTTCGCAGCGGGTGCTGTTTCGATAGCAGCTCGAGCTTTCACAAACGCGTATCATTTTGTAAATAGTTAATTTTTCAATCTGGTAATGTTTGTAATTCCATACTAGATTTCTCATGTATTGTTTTCTCTTTCAGGCAACTCAAAGAGCAGAAGGACATGGAAGACCCGAAGTCTGTTAACCTTAAAGTTTATAACCGGGATATGGACTCACCTGAGGGCTATGTACGTAAAATAACAGTTTATGGCATATTGACTGTAAACTTGAATGGAATAACCACATTTTAATTTACTCCTCCTAGTTAACAGAACAAATTACATGTGTAGGCTGATCAGGGGAATGTATCTTCTGTGATTTTTAGAGGCATGTGTGAAAAGCAGTTATTTCGTCCCTCTCTACTGAGCTGTACTGATTTCCTTCCTCTGTCTGTATCTCCTTTTTTTTGTTTCTTTGCTCGCGAGTAACAGTTTTTCTCATTTAACTTACATCATTTCTTTTCTCATCCCAGTCCAAGTCTTTCTCTGTAACCAACATGGACGATGCCGCTGCCGTCGTTAAAATGTCGCTGGCGCAGTTTCAACTTCAGGTACGTTTCGTTGTTCCAATATGTAATAAATAGCGTTTGAGGCTTACCTCCTACGAGACTGACCTCACAGCAGAGCAAGCAAAAGATTGCAGCTTACTCGATAATCATTTTCATGTCTTGTTAATTTATTAACTTTTGTCACTGGTCAAGAAGTCTTGAAGGCCTAGATAGGGAGTTAAAATAGCTACGGCGGCGACGCGGACAACGCCGATCAGAAAATAAATTAATATTTTACGTGCGGAACTCGCGATACTCTAAACTCGTTTCATAGCTTTCTCGAAAATGAATGTGGAACTCTCCGTAAAATTCGAAATGTTAATGTTAAAAAATATCCGGTGTGGTTTGCGTTCTCCAGACAACGCAGAATTTGGTAATTTCACGTTGTTGTTTTGCAGAGGACGGCAGAGAAATGTATCAAGAATTATAAGGCACGTGCACAATCATAATTGTATTATTCATTAAACCGTTTTTAACGGCATTTCCTTCCCGTTGCCATTGTGGTCTTCTTAAACTCCCTACTGCTTTGGTAGTCTCTCAAAGAACTTACCTGTTGTAGGTTGGCCCGGAACTTGCATTTCTGTAGCTTTTCGCTCGCGGGTTTTTAGCGTCACGTCTCAGTCGCTCCGCGTTCGACTTTCGTAGCTCAACTCAAGCGATCGCCTTGCAAAGCTCTTTTCATCATACCCTGTAGCATTCTTTTTCAGCCTGACGATCTGTCCGAGTATCAACTGTGGGTTCTGTCTGGAAAAGAAGACGGCGCTTATCCATTGATAGGTGAGAGATTAGAGTGATCACAAGTTAATTTCTCCTTACGGCCTCAATACATTTCAAGCAGATTGGTGATGAGAATTGAGAAAACCATCAGCAGTATGATGTTTTGATATACCACTTAATTCTCAGTAATCATGAAGGTAGTTTGCTTTCAGTGTTAAAGCAAGTTCTACTGACTTTGTAGAAGCTGTTGCCTTTTCATTTGTGTTCTCGTCTGCAACTTTTTCAGTTTGTTATGACAGCTATTGTTATTTTTACATAATTTGTTCAGTGGGAGTGTAGAAGGCGTCTAAAGCACCACACACGACGGCGGAGAAATTTGAAAACGCAGGTTTATTTCTACGGTTAGGCCTACCGTCCACACTAATCCGTCCAGAAAACGCAGCTTTTAAAACGGTCTTCAAACCGGAGGAATTTGAAAACGCTAGCTTTGTGTTTTCGTGTGAACGCAAGACATTTCGAAAACGAAACTTTTGCGAAACTTTGACATCGCGATGATCATGATCCAAAGTGAGCGGTGATTGTTGCTTTTTTAAATTCCCCTGGTGTAGTGTGAACGGAAAACATTTGATGCGTTTTCAGAGTAAAACCTTCGTTTTGAAATTCTTCCTGCGTAACTAAGTGTGGCGTTTAAAATATTGCAGTCGAAGCCCGTTTTCACAGTTAATTCTACTCTGAATTGTTGTTTGTAAAGTGCGGTTTATTTTATTCTCAACTGAACCCCAAACTGCTCCTAACCTAAGATTCCGTTTAAAAAGTTAGCCGAAGAGTTTAACTTTTGCCTTTCTCTTATTTCAGGTCACGAATTTCCATTCGCTATCAAAATGAACCACATGCGAGAAGCGGCCTTGACAGATGAAGATGGTTTTCCGTTTGACTTTGATCAGGAGCTGCCGATAATGGATCCCTTGTCTCCTGAGACACAATGCCAGTTTATTCTAAAGAGGAACAGGAAAATTCCCAACAGAATAGCCATAGGTAAGCTGGTCTGCTTCCGATTGAAACAGAGAGGTGTTGATAGAAGTAGCGTGTTTGGAGCCTTCATTGTCCGAAGGAAAGTAAAAACAAATCACTTCATTTAATGTCATGGTATTTAGCACTTTTGTGCTAATTGGCCTGGACCTCCGGATCTCAAATCCAGTGCCCCTCTAATCCTCGAGCCCTTTCTGTAGTTGGTGTTCTGTGTTTTAACCTGATTTGTTTTTTTTTCTTTTCAGATGTACATACTGCTCCCAGCAAACAGCGATGGAAGAATCCAATCAAGAAATCGCCAATAATCAATTGGGCCATGCACAAAAAAACACAGGGATCCACTAAAGGACACTCCATGGATGTACAGTCTTCATCACCTGGAAAGTTAGTGTCAGAGTGAACTCGAATGCAGTAGAATCAGAACAGTATATTGAATCAAGTGGCAGAGTAGGGAGCGCGGTGGCCTCGGGGCTAGTGCGCTCGTCTCCGGATCGAGGGGTTCGGGTGCAAGCCCTGGCTGGGAACACTGTGTTGTGTTCTTGGGCAAGACACTTTACTCTCACTGTGCCTCTCTCCACCCAGGTGTATAAATGGGTACCGGCGAACGTAATGCTGGGGGTAACCCTGCGATGGACTAGCATCCCATCCAGGGGGGAGTAGAAATACTCCTAGTCGCTTCACGCTACAGAAACCGGGATAAGCTCCGGCCTGATGGGCCACTTGACTCGTTTGTAGATTTTACCTTGTGGCAGGACCGAGCTTGAACCCACCCATGCCTCATTATAGAGTACATTCTGCCTTAGCAAGAATCTTGTAAGAGGAGTGGGGATGTCTTCTACTGTTCAACAACGTTACATTTTAGTGATTCAAATTTTGACAGCGGTAGTATTAAAAACACCCAGAATTCTTGGAACTATGATGTCATTTATATTTTGTGATTCATTTGTCTGTGTATGCTTACACCAAGTGTCCTCTCTCTTCCAGGCTTTTCGGGATTCCTCTGACGCAGCTCTGTACCGAAGAAGAGCCTGTACCAAAGGCAGTGCAAGAACTGTTGTTACATTTGTTTCGGTACGGCCCCAATACCACGGGAATCTTCAGGAAGTCTGCTAATGCCAGGATTGCCAAAGAAATCAAGATTGAATTGGATGAAGGTGAACTAAGACTTTCCATGTAGCTTTGGGATACTGGAGTTGTGTTACGTCAAGAGCTCATCACTAGGAGTCTACAACTACCCCATTGCCGGATTTCATACGTTGAGGGCCTGGGTACGAGTCCGTGTATTATGGGATTAACAACACAAGACCCATATATTCAGAAAGAGCACACCGAGCTTTACCAATATTAAACAAGATACAGCCATTCAAGCACTTCAAAATTTGCAAAGAATGTATGGATTTCCGGACAAGTGTCCGGCAATCCATACATTTGTTAGTAAAGTTTTAAGTTTTTGAATGGCTGTATCTTGTTCAATATTGGCCCGATTAACACGAAACTTGAGGATTTTGTAAAGCTCGGTGTGTTCTTTCTGAATATATGGGTCTTGTGTTGTTAATCTCATAATACATGGACTCATACCCAGGCCCTCACGGTATGAAATCCGGCAATATTCCTGTCACGGCGTTTTCACAGACCGATCTATTTTTAGTTTGAATTTATCTCGAATTCAGATCCACACGGGAACCTCAGTGTCCACATGATTGCAATCACAAGCACGATCAAATCATGGGTCGGCATGTTCACTTGAGGCCGCATTGTTTAGCGTGCTCATGTAGACTGGAACTGGCCTATTTCGCGGGAAAAATATCTAAAAATGGAGTGGTCTGTAAAAATGCCGTTGCACTGGCTTATTATGGGAGTTGCAGTCTCCTAGTAATGGGCTTCTGGTTATGTTATTGATACGGACTCGGGAGCCTTTTCATCTCGACTGCAGTTGTTAAGATTTTTTTTTCAGTCTTGCATCACCGGGTCCCTTTTTCCGGGAAGTTCTCGAAAATCCCATCTAGCCCTATCAATTTATGATCGACTTATTCGAACGCGCTCCATCTCCAAACAGAGTTAAATAAATGACACAACGCAGCAACGTCTTGGTCGAGGGGCCCGTTTCTCGAAAACCCCGGAAACTTTTCGGCCCGCAAAGCCATTTTAAATTTATCTGTATCTAAAAACGGCGAGGTGTATACGCGCGTAACTTCTTGTATGAAGAGAACCTCTGTTCGTTTTAAGAATATGTGAAAAAATAGCTCTGTGATCATGATACCAACACCTTTCGAGACTTTCGACAAACCGGCCCCTGCGGGTACGCACAGGTACACAATTAATTGATCGTGAGAGTTCAAGAATGGTACACGATCAAGGGACGTAGAGACGCACACCATAAAGGGCAGTAGAGGTACACAATTAAGGGACGGAGAGACGCACACCATAAAGGGCAGCAGAGGTACACAATTAAGGGACGAAGAGACGCACACCATAAAGGGCAGCAGAGGTACACATTTAAGGAACGTACAGATGCGCACTATAAAGAGCAGCAGAGGTACACTATCATGGGGCGAAGAGACGCACAACAAAGGGACTGATAAAGATACCCAATTAAAGGGCGGATAGTGTTCCCCAATTTAAAACAATTACTCACTATCTGAGTGGGGTCCTAGAGTTATACACAGTGGTAATATTTACACCTACCGGTAGTGTTTTGTCTTTTGTCTTCAGCGTTGACTAAGAAACGTGTGTAAATATTGCGATGTTTTTCTTTTTTTATTTGTGTGTAAATATTGCGATGTTTTTCTTTCAGGAAAAATTGTGGACTTCGAAGATGTGTCAGAGGTCATAACTGCTTCTGTTTTGAAGGTGAAGATTGTGTTTCCCCAAAACTACATACCATATCGTGTCCAGCATATCACGTAGCTTGACACCTCTGCACCATAGCAGCGATTCCTTGTAAGCTCCCTGAAGAGACTACCCTGAAAGTTTTGCCTTTCGATTTTTACTTCTAAACTGATAAAGGTGTCTATCTTAACAATAAGATAAATCTTTGAAATCTACGAGTCGTTCAAAACTTCATCTCGACCATTCTTTACAGACGTTTTTTGAAAACTGCTACGCTACTCACTATCTATTTAACAATTAGATTATGAGCTCGAGATTTCTATCGCGCGATAGAAATCGAGAGCGAATAATCTAATTGTTTTAGTATAAATCTACTAGTCGTTCAAAACTTAATCGAAATCCTCTTCTCAACACTTCGAAAACGCCAAGAAACGGCCGTCATTTTGTTAACAAGCGAAGCGCACACTGTTACGCTACTCACTATCTATCACAGAATAGATAGTGAGTAGCGTAGCCAATCAGAGAACGGCATTCGTGATAGAACGCTATTAGATTTATACTAACACAGAATAGATAGTGAGTAGCGTAGCCAATCAGAGAACGGCATTCGTGATAGAACGCTAGTAGATTTATACTTCTAAGTATAAATTGTAATACTTTGTAACGCTAAGTATCAGTTTTAACTTAACACTTCTGTCTTAAACTGCTCGATTTAGTTACCTTGTTAGTAAATGGGCTATTAAGGAATTCAAAAGGAAGGGAATAACTATTGACTTAAGATAAAACTTGTATTTGCAGGAATTTCTTCGTCGCCTGCCTGACTGTGTATTTGAGAGTGAGAATTACGAAGATCTCGTCGCCACCAGTAACATCGTAGACCAAGACGAACGCGCGAGGCAAATCAAGGGGTACGAACTGTCTTTTTGGGAAAAAATAATGTCACAGACATATTAAATGCTTAAAGACCTTACAAAGGTTGCGATGCTTCCCATGTCCACCTTCACACAGATGACATCCTTTGCTGCTGTTTACGTTAGTTACTTGTTTCCCCGCACGTAACGCAGGCTACAAGCTTTTTCCCGCCTAAACACAAGCAGTCTGTGAACTGGCTCTCTAGCATCCCTCATCCCATTCCCCCTCGGATACTTCACGCTTAGTCAGTTTCTACTTGGCTCGTCCACTCGCGGTCAGATCCTCCCAGCCAGCGCCTGTTCAAAGGCTAAATCACAGGTTACAATTAAGTTTTCCCGCGCTTAGCACAGGTTACAAAGGCTTTCTCACTTGACAAACGCCACAGGCTTCCCGTGTTTGACCCTGGTTACAATCTTCACGCGTTTGACAACAGTGACAAGGTTTTCCGTGTTTCGCAAAGGCTACAGGATTCCCCTCGCTTAACGTTGGTGGCAAGTTTTCCCGCGCTTGAAAACGGTCATATTTTTACGCGCCTGGCAATCTACGATGATATTTAGCTCTGTAGTTTAGTTGGTTTGAGTTTTTTGGTAGTCAGTGCGATTGTTTGATACTGTTTCCTTTCTTTCAGGATTTTGAGTGGAATCAAACGTTATAATTACGAACTTTTAAAATCGTTTTTGTGCGTGTTATATCACATCGCCGACAACGCGGAAACCAACAACATGAACGCTTACAACTTGGCAGTTTGTGTGGCGCCAAGCATGCTGTGGGCGCCTAAAGGCTGCAGTATCCCTGCCACGGAACAATCAAACTCCGTACCCCCGGTGATACAGTTTATAATTGAACGGTGTGTGGATATCATGGGAGATGATGTAAGAACAATTCTTGGCGATCGTAGCGAGATCGCTGCTAATCACGTGGCAAGCGACTCGGAGGGTAGTACCCAGGACTCACGGACTGCCTTGAGTCAGTCCTCTACGGACGACGGGATAGAGTCACCGGAACCTTTGAGTCCCAAAGGAGAAAGGACTTCCCTTCACTTAAGCGATTCGAACTTGTATGTCACAAGCACTCTTAGTGTGCACCCCCCGAATAAAAGTGTAAGCACACCAAGTTCGCCATGCGATTCAGGGATTCCATCGCCGAGTTCATCGCCTCCACTCAAGAGACATGACGTTGAGTTTTCCAATAAACTCAGCGCCGCTTTTTATGAACCTCACCACGGCAAAGGACATGCACCAGTCGGTCGACGAAGTTCGGAACCACTCGGCTTACCACCGGATTCGATGAAATTACGACTGAAAGGAAATCGGAAATTCACGAACTCTAAGCGACAGTTGAGTAGTACAACGACAAGCGCTGAACTAATTGAACACAAACAGGCGCAAAAGACCACGGCAAGTGGTCGTAAACTAGAGACTGCAGTGTTACGTCGAGCGCATTCGCCTCAAACTGTACGATTATTTCCTGTCACGGAAAGTGTCACACAGTACCAGCGTCTTAGCCCTGTGCCTAACTATCCCTCATCTGTGGCACGTGCTTTGGAAGTCAAACAGTCTATACAAACTCAAGGCTTGAGTACGGAAGATCTTGATAGCAGTCCGACATCTCCTGTTCCACCCAGCTCACCGGTATCTAAACAACCCCCAGG
>JAHPZR010044108.1:0-13947 GCA_019787425.1 Platygyra sinensis
AGCTGCCAAGTCCTCATAGCTGTCAGTAGGATTAACAATACATGGGTCGTTGTTGAAACAAGTGATCTTCGGAGAACAGCTCGCTGAACGATTGTTAGAAGTCAATGTCATAACAAACCCAAAGTTGTTGACTCAAGCCGGAGGCGATTACGAGAAACTGTGTTTAAACTTAGAAAAGGTCACGCTTCGGGTCTAGTCCATGAACGCGATTGTTGGAGGAATCAGTTTTTCTCTCATAATAGCCCTTTTCACGGTTAATTTTTCTCATTTGCATTACAATGAAATTAACGTGAATGCGAGGCAATTTCGGGCTAAAAGTGCGAAATAGCCCGAAATTGCCTCGCATACATACTAGATTTTATTGTAATGCAAATGAGGAAAGCTAACCGTGAAAAGGGCTATTATGTAAACTAGCTTATATGTCTGCAAACTGTTTACAAACAGGAATGTTGTAATGTCCATCTTCTAAGATATATCTCTTGTCGTCATAAAGACTCAGAGTTGTTTTGGGTTCCATCATATTATTAACACGAAATAGCCGTAGTCGTTTTCCTATAAAATCTGATTTATTGTACTCTGATATCATGCAAAAGGAACCATTTCGAGTTAAATCACACGCCCCCAATATACACACTAAATTTGATATCCTATAAAAACCAGTAAATCAAGTTCTTTTCATGTGCTTTCTATATACAAACAGAACGAAAAGCGTGACGACTTTGATTACATAACAAATACGCGTGACTGTTTATGACACTCCCCCTAGTTGATCACGTTAGTGTGAGTCAACTATATTCGCTTTGAAAAATAAACTAAGATTGTATTGACAATAGGCTTGTCAAATCCCGCTTTCCCACCCATTTTTTCCGTTAATCCCGCCATCCCGCCCTTTTTCACTTGGGAATCCCGATCCCACCAACTTTGCAAAGGCGTTTTTGCGTTAATTATTAATTTGTTAAATAATAGTTAACGCAGAAACTTAACAAAAGTAAACATCACAGAAAAGATCATGAAAGGCCTACCTGTATGCAATGGGTAGCAGATAAGTAACAAGAAATTATTTTTGCATTTTGTTCTTTAAACGTTTCGCCATTTTGTTATTTTTTTAACGTATCAGTAAAAGAAAGAGATTGTTCACTACCATATTCCTAGTCCTGGTGTTTTGGAAGAAAATCAGCTGAGTATTTGAAGGTGTGTGTTAGTTTGTGCGTCTGACATTCAATCGGGTGCTAGCTCAATGGTCCCTAATCCTGTTTTGCTGTATCGTGTTTTTTCTTAACCGATTGACTCCCGTGCCGGCCGTAACCGGCCGTGACCAGCTTTGGCCTTTCTTCCACTTCTGACGTCATCACTTTCGACCAAATACTCAACTTTTGCAGGAGGAAAAGATCTTTCCAATGATAACCAGATCAAAGTGATCGGCCTAATGGAGCCTGAGATATGTACAAAAATGCTCAAAAAATTGAGTAAAAAACTCAGAACAAAATTTCCTGCCACTGCACCTGGCTACTCTATGGTAAAAATTGCCCGCCTCGATGAAGCTTCCTTGAAGTTCTTTAACCGCAAGCAAGCTGGAGTAGAAGGTCAATCACTGCAACAAGAAGAAAAGAAGAGGAGAAAAACGAAATGGGAAAAAAATTCAAAAATTGAAAAGCCGTGATGTAGGTCACCTAACGAAAGGCATCTTAAATATTATTAATCACTTCTGTTAGCGAGACCACTTCAAGTCGATCACAAACAGTCACAGCATAAAGCAGAGGGCATGAAGGTCACGCCAGATTAGAACGGATTCACTAGATACAAACCACAATGAAAGGACTTACAAGGTCTAAAAAGTTAACTACAAATACGGTTTAAAAAGTTCACATACCCGACAGTTTCTTTCAAAGCTTTCGTTAAGAGAAAGTTTTCAAGGTCATTTTTCGTTTTTCTTTTTCCCTTTAAATAAACATGTTAAAACACGCGTTTTAACTGGTATTCATATCAGGTGACTATATCTGGCATTAAAAACTTGATTTAAACGTCAAGAATATTCGAAATTGTCCGCATTTAAGGCGGGGGTACACCCGAATTTCAGTGAAATTTTAGTAAGTTTAAAGAAAGGTTGAAAGGGAAAAAACGGGTTATGGAACACCATCAGACAGTTGCCCGACGCACAGTGGCACCCCAGGTTGTTGGGCAACTGTTTGGACTGTATCTACCTATTTTTAACTTCAAACTCTAATTTTAAAACAACACCAAATCTTCCAATTTTCGTATTCCACAAATTTTACTAATCCTTTGAGAGAAACTATTTATCTCCAAATATACCTAAAAATCACCAAAAAATTTCCAAAACGACCCAAAAAATAGATATGTGAAATGAGCATAGAGATTCTTGATTGCTTGAAACGTAAACGAGATATTTGCATTAAGACGGAATCCGCCAGACGTTGGAGTAACAAGTGGACAAAAATCTTGTACCAAGATTATTTACATTGTATTGCAAACTTCTGTAGGGCTCTTTTAAATATCTTCTCAAAACAATTCATTTCTAGCAACACCAAACGTCGAAAACGAATGTTGAACTTCGTATGAAACGCTTAAAAGTTTTGGTGAAATGAAACTGATGATGGAATTTTGCCTGTGTTTCCACAAAATCACTGAACTTTGAAATTTATTTTCTCTCGTTCCCGTGGGAAATTATTTTTCGGAGTTATTTCAGGCAATTATTTATGTATTTAGCTTTAAAAAAATGTAAAAATGATTGTAAAATATTTAAAATTACTCTGGTACAGATTTTTGTCCACTAAAACCTAAAATTGCTCCATCTTCTATCGGATTTCGTCTTAAAAACATAAAACCCAACCAAAATACGGCTTTCGGGTGTACCCCCGCCTTAAGCGATGTCAGGTACCTTGAAACCTTTGCTCGGAAACTTTTTTTTCCGACGGAAGGCATTCCCGCTCATACCCTTTTCATAATAAATGGCGACGCAATTTATAATGTTGCATACTTCGTTTCCAGATTCGTTCGGTAAGTTACTGTCACCGCTATCCAGCGTGGCCATACTGACCACAACAAAACACTTAGCGCTCGTAAAAAGGTTTTAAGACTAGAAAAAAAATAGAAAAGATCGGAACTGAGGAGAGTGACGCTGAGGACACTGAGGTCAATAAAACCGAGACTCTACAAACGCAAATGCCGGAAATGGGCAAATGTCGTTTATGTCAGAGGCCAACACAAAAGATTAGAGTCTGCCGGATTATGCTCAAAAAATAGAGTATTATGCTTTCGGGCGTCACCCATGAAACCGGAGTATTATGCTCAAAATTATGCTCGGCTGGAGGTATTATGCTCAAATTATGCCGGACTAAAATGGCACTTCCATCCCACCCGCCATAGGTTCATACCTATTAATAAATATTCCCAGTCTTCCAATTTTGAAAGAAATGTTACACAATAACTATTCAGTTAAACATTTCATGAGCAAGTGCCAACAATGCAAATCCATGAACTATATACAAGCTCGGAAGCCTGGCAAAATGCACTGGGTACCAGTGTAAGGTATCAAGTTCCAAAAATATTGCCACTTTCATCAACGTTTTACATTCTAGAGCAAGTTGCTTGCAAACTTTGGATACACCTCTCAAAGTTTTCAGAAACAGAGGCATTATGCTCCAAAAATATTAGTATTATGCCAGCATTATGCCCGATGCTCCATATATAGTATTATGCTCAAAATTACGCCGGCATAATCCGGCAGACCCTACAAAAGATTACTACCCAAAGACGTCATACGGTCTGATACTAAAGGTCGGCACACACGATGGGACTAGTCCCTGCGACTAGTCCCTGCAACAAGTTGCAGGGACTAGTCGCATCGTGTGAACTGGCCATTTTTGCCACAAAATCTAGTCGTAGGGACCAAAATTTGGTCCCTGCGACTAGTCCCACAAATTCAAACTGGTTTGAATTCGTGGGACTAGTCGTAGGGACTAAAGACTAGATTTTGAAGCAGTTCACACGATGCGACTGGTCCCTGCGACTAGTCGCAGGGACTAGTTGCCAGTTCACACGATGCAACTAGTCCCTGCGACTTGTTGTAGGGTAAGCGATAATGAATACATTTGAGAGAACCAGACACAGGTATACGCGCAAAGGGTTCATTTTCGCTAGCTTCCGGTTTTGCGTTAGTCAACTTATGATGAAGTCACGGTGTAATTGAAATCCCGTATCCCACTCTGTTTCCCTTGCCAATCTCGCATCTCAACCTCATAAAAACACAAAATCCCCCTCCCACTAGCAAGTGAAATTCCTGCTTCCCACACCTTTTATCAGCTCAAATCCCGAATATCACTGCCAAAAAAAGCCAAATCCCGCATCCCACCAAACCTATTGGGGACCCTCTGTATTTGTTATCGCAAAGTTCGTCGTTTCTAAATGTTCGCGTTATTTACAAGCGCGAGGAAATAGATCTAAATACGGCAACGTTTAAGGTGGCTCGATCGGATTTTTGAGTCACGATACCGTTCAACTTTGAGCGACTAGAGCACCACCATTATCAATCCAACAGAAAATCAAACGTCAGTGGTGTGCTAGAGAATGATGAAAGTTTCAAATGGGGTACATTTCACCAAGATCTGAGTTACCATAGCAACGAAATGACGCCATGCCTCATTTTACATAAGGCCGAATAACTTGCCACCAGACATAATTTCGGAAATACGACGTCGGGATCTCGGACTTGACATAGCTGCCTCAACGATGGCAAAACTTGTAAAAAAATCTCTAAGAGCGTTTTCGAGAAAATTACGAGTGAATTTTCAAGGTGTCAAAATGCAACAAAAGCAAAGTTGTTTTAAATGTTACCGCAAACTAATGTCCATAAGACTTGACTAAATGGACATTCTGGTCTTAAATGAATCTTCTAACATATAACTACCTCGAATGAAAATCTCAGAGAAATCGCTCCGTTTGATTTTTAGAAACATTGGCGTGAATATCAACTGGTGTAGGTCGTTATTTTGCATTTTATCAAAAATTGCCCCCAAAATTCTTAAATTGGGCGTGAATTCAAAACCACTCGATGAATTTTTTTTATACTTGGCCCTCAATAAGATTAATCCATATTTAACGTAATACCGGAGTTTCGAATAAATTGACGAGGAACGGGGAACGGGGAACGGGGAACGGGTGTACAGCGGTAACCCGCCAAAATATTCAAAATGGCGGACGAAGGAAACAAAGAGGGAACACTGAGGAAGTGTCACGGTTGAAGGTGAGTTTCTGCTGGCTGTGCACCCAGATGACTATACGTTCTTGTTAGCGTAGAGTCCGAGTTGCTTGTTTAAAGTGTCACCCCGTCAAAAATAAGTATTCTGTTTTGGTCTATTTCAATTCTAAATTTGATATCATAAACAGCAGCATAGACTGCTGGCAGTCTGTTTGTCTCAAGAAATTTCAGCAGGGATTATGAGGAGACACTACTTAGCCTAAAGAAGAATCGTCTCGCCTTCTTCCCTACTCAGCCATTCTGCCATACCGCTCTTTTGCGTTCGCGATGACTAAACACTCGTTTAAGCCCGGGCGTCTAAGTGACCCTTAGAGAAGAAACCGGCTGCAAGCAGACTAACAGCAGCATGCTGTAGCTTTCTTTGTTTGAGAACTACAGTGTTGGTGGATAATTTTAGTTTTGGGAAATATAGCAAAGAAGACTCCTAGCCCATAGTCTCTTAAGATACCTTTTGGTAATTTAGCATTTGCTTCAAACATATTATCACCTTACAGGTATGATAATACAAAGTTTCCCTTTGTCGTCTTGTTGTTGGTAATGCACATAAAACACTTATTATTAATTTTATTAATTTAAGCTTATGTGTAGTCTCACTCTCCCACTTCCACCAACATGCAAAGGAAAACACATATGAAGAAGTAGGACATCAAAAATAATCAGCCATAGATAACTATACAATAACATCCAAGGGTTGTAAATTTCTGGTTGAGATAACTCAAGACAGGCAGTGATCATAATAGTGAGAAATATAATCCGAAGCAGCATCCAAAAATCTTGGACATTGGCCAAACAAACGGATGACATGTACAAGAAAACATTAAGAAAAAAGGAAACAAGCCGAGCCCCAAATTTATACATACGATAAAAACAAGGATGGATCATTGGATAATGCAGTTCGAGAGTTTTCATTGGCTAAGCCATCATGGTATATGAGCCATTATACCATGTTCTACAAAAATGGCGAGCGTATGCGTGATTTTTTGGGCCTTTTTGTTTTATTGTAGTCTAGTTTTCTAATTTTGGGGGCGTTTTTAATAAAACAATTATTCCATAAATATCACACAATTAACTCCCGCGAATGCTGCAAATCAACGAAAAATCCCCAACTTGCCTTGGTCCGAAGGACTTCAATTTTCGTAAAGTTCCACTACCGAACTTAAGTTTCAAACAAAAATGATCCACAATATACTGATCCTTGTTACCCCGCAAACGACCAAAAGAATATCCTATTATCAAATGCTACTCCAATCGGTGTGTACAAAATGCAGAGTGCAGACTGCACACAGGCGGTGTTGGACTGTCGTTTCTCGACCGATTAATATTTCTGCACTCATGATGAGAATCAAACGAAAACTTTCTAGGAGCTGCTAGTGTAATAATATCTAGGCCAGCTACTTGCCAAGCCTCAATGGCAGGTGAGCATTTTTCTGCAGCAAAACTGGTCAATGGAATCGAAGTCGTGCTATGTTGAAAACTTTTGCTCAGCACTCGCGCTTGACATCCGATTCGATTTTCTACTTAGGCGCCATTACAAGCTTTGTTTATCCCAGTGCCAATCAGTCTCTGTTCTTACAAGAACGTACTGGTCATCTGCGGGCACAGCTGGTAGAAACTCACGCTTACTCAAACTATTTCGCTTGGAGCCCTTTCTTTTGTTTTGTCCGCCATTTTGAATTTTCAAGCGGGTTACCGCTGTACACTCGTTCCCAGACTCCTGTTCCCCGTTCCCCGTTCCCCGTTCCCCGTTCTCGGTATTAGTAACATCCGTAGTGGATAAAAGAACGAAGAATAATTTGTTTGGTATGGATAAAGAACGAAGAATAGTTTCTTTGGCGTTTAGTCTTGGTTTCATACATTTAAGGTCTCTTTTGGCTCGGTAATGGATAAAAGAACGAGTGGCTAGTTGTTTGAAGATCGGGGGCGAGTTGTCCGGGGCGAATTGTCCAGGGGCGAATTGTCCGGATACCGTTTTGGTGACACTGAACTCCACTGAGCAAAGTTGTCAGCAGTGTTCAACATGTTTTTTACAATTTTTTACAACTTAACTACCAAGAAAACAACTAAACATACTTACCTAGCAAAAGTTAAGGTTTGCTCAAAGCCGAACGTAAACAATCATCACGGCGTATTTGTTTGCTAACAGAATTTTCATTCACTACAATTCGAATTCAGTGTCACTTTCCTATCAGTAGAAATTGTTCACCATTAAAATTGGTCCCATAAAATTTATGCTCATGGCAGTTGTCTGAAAGTTTCTTGGTGAATTTGTAATCTATTTATTCAGGAATCCCCTGAGCCGAAAACCCTGGAAATTAAGAATTTGTTCTTTTCCTTTACTGGGACTAAGATATAGGCAGTGGAGAAAAAACATAAATTATTTGATGTGCATTCATTGCTTTGGTTTTTCTGGAAGGGGAACAGTGTTGATATGCAAGTAAGTTGACTTTTTGAATATAGAGTAATTACTATTTCTCCCTTTGTTATTCCAGAAATTTCAAATGGTCAAAAGAACATGATGTACTCCTAGCCAGAGAGATGTTGACAGTTGAACCATACAAATTTAAGAACAGAAGCCGTGAGAGTGGGCAGGCGTGGGAACTTATTGCATCAAACCTGAATGCTATTCATGCACCACGTTTCCGAGTTTCACAGAAGTCTGTCAGAGACCGAGCGAGGATTTTGCTGAAAAACTATAAATTAAAAATAAGAGAAGAGGAAAAGGCATCAGGAGTTGAAGTCCCAGAACTTACAGAACTTGATGTTGCTTTAGAGGAGATAGCTGAGAAAGAACAAGCAGCACAAGTGGAGTTAGATCTTGAGGAATCAGCTAAAAAGAGGGAATTACAAGACAAGGCAAATGCTGAAGAAATGCGCCTTCAGGCTATGGAAAAACTTGGAGAGAGCAAGAAGCGCAGGGAAGCTACTGGGGTGACAGCTACTGGTCAGAAGCAAAAGAAAGCAAGGCGTAGTGGATCAGAGACACTTGAGTTTATGAGAGAAAAACTAGAAAAAGACATGAAGATGAAGCAAGAAGAGAGGGCAGAAAGGCGATCTGAGCAGCAGAAAATTATAGAACAACAAAATAGTATGTTGCAACAGATGCAACTGCAACAGCAGATGCAACGTCAGCAGATGCAAGACATGGTAACTGCTTTCATGCAGCAAAGTCAGCAGCAAAGCCAAACTATGTTGGCAATTGTAGATAAGTTCTCTAAAAAGTAGAACTGAGTGAAAGGCAGAATATTGAGACTTTTTGAGTTACAGTTTTTGTGCAAAGTTTCAGTTATCTGGTTGTGTACTTGCTTGCTGTATATCATTTTAGCGCAAGAATCAAACCTTTTAAAAAATCAAAATCAAGTGATTTTGTTTTTAATTCTGTTCATAGCTTGGAGACAAATGTTGTGTTGGGATTAGACAATTTACAACAAAGAACAGAGAACTATGTTTAATTTCAACTTCCACAAATTTGGGTTGTTCTTAAGAGTTTTGTAGTTGTTTTTGTTACATTCTTATGTCACTTACTCAAGTTATTTGTTTCACATAAATGGTTGTTGATTAAATCACACTTGTCATTACTGATATTTAATCTTAATTATGCCTATGCAAAATAATCCTCCAGGCTTGGAGGCTGGACATCAAAAAACTGAGATGTACTATTGCCATACAGGCAAGTGAGAGCATTGCGAAGGAGAGCTGATACAATGTACATTTTCCCTACACAACTTAAGCCGACCTTAAGGTTTTTTTTAAAATCAAGAAACTTAAAGTAATTAATTATGTCATTGAATAGCCATTCAACAGATGTTCTAACTTCACTCATGGACTTGTTATAGTGCTGCATTTGAGGGGTTAAGTGGGCATTCTTGAATGGACCCTGTAAATGCACCCTTAGTGGGTATGCAGGGTCCCCATAGATACACAGAGGCTGCCCAGTTGGCGAGACTGCATTCTGCTGCAGTTCCCTCAGGAGGCCAGACTCTGTCAACATACTTGCGTCATGTTTTCTTCCTTCTTCAGAGTGGTGATTGACATGGAAGACAAAATGTTTTTACATAATAGATTAATACTTTTCCTCAGAGCGATGAAAGGAGCACTGGGTGTGATTGTAGACCATAAACCATTGCATTCATGAAATGGGGAGCCTGGGAGGGGGTGGGGGGGGGGGGGGACTCTCAGGTTAAAAGGACAGTGTGTTTGTCATACCTTTTAGGGGTTAAAAATGCTGTTTTGGCACCTATTATGGTGTTCAGCCTCAAAGGTCTGCAGCAGAAGCTTTTGTGGTACCTTTCAGGGTATCAAGCCGAGAAAATGTGACAGGAGGTAATGTGGTTGGACCCGACAGCATGATGTCTCTGCCCGGATGGCTAGCTTTCTTCGATAAAGAGCTTTGTAGCGTGCGCTGTGGAGATGAATTTGGCTTGGAATTTAACTGAAAGGGAGCGCTTAACCCTGTACTATAATTCTGCGGAGGAATTGGGGCGGCTGGCATGCTTGTAGTGTTTTTTTTTCGCTTCGAGCGGGAGTCAGTCCAGAATCGAGTGTGTAGCCTTTACTCTTTCTTATGAGAGGAAACTCGAAAAGCGATAACTCGCTTAAAAGGCTACGGATCGCGCTGAAAAGCAAGATGACAATAGCAAAGAGAACAAGGCATTGAGGTAAGTCATTTTTATTGAGAAAATATCAAAATTTCGGCTAAAATGTCTATTAACGTTTTTTCCCATACAAACCTTTGTAAATTCAAACCGTTGAAACATAACACCTCCAAATGCTGAGACAGAGTCACGTTTCGTGTAATGAAACTCGGTCGTTATGTAACAGTAGCCGGCGGCGATAACTATGTCACGGAACGATCGCATAATTAAAGATTAAAAAAATAATAATAACTCCTCACAACGAGAGCTTGGGCCGCCTGTGAGCACACCCGCTTTGAAAGTGTTGAGGGAAAAAAATATTCTCCTAGTTGCGTTTTTCGTAGAATTTGAAATTATTATGCATTCCACTTAAACGACAATAACCGAATGGAACAATAACCGAATGGAACAAACTTCCAGAAGAAACCGTTTCCAGCCAATCCCTCTGTATTTTTAAAAGCAAACTAATTTAGTTTTATTTTTATCAATAGTTTTTTTAATAGTTTTTAATAGTTTTTAATAGTTTTTAATAGTTTTGTATATTTTAGTATAGTTTTATTTATTATTATCTTAGAGTTGGCGTGATGTCCTAGTAAACGATTTTGCCGACATAACGATATTTAGATTTAGAAACTGTTTACTCGTTACAAAACTTTTGGGGGTCAAAATGGCAAATTTGAGCGATTTTGTGGATTTTGCATTGGCTGTTACTACACGTTATGAGAAGGAGTCAAGGGTGGAAAGATCATTTTTGACCGCTCCAGCACCAAGCAGATTTTCACCAATAAATTTGAATCGCCCGGCTTCCAAATCGAACACCAGATAAACTGAAAGGTTGATGCTTCTTCTCGTAGCATTCAATCGAAGATCCATGTAAAATCCAAGTGCTAAACACCAAATAATTTTTGAGAAATGCTCGAGGCGACCAGCATCTGCGGCCGGGAATTCGTGTGCTAAGGACGTGTCACGCTGTTTGCTCACCCTGATTGGATGCATTCTTTAGCATCATCCAATCAGCATGAAGTAACAGCGTGACTGCGGATGAGTTTTGAGAATGTCACAGCGGCATTAAAAACGCAAGTCGTTCGAACGGCGAGTTAACGTAAAATGATTTTCAAGGAGCATTTAAACTTTGGCAGTTTAACGGAGGAGCGTCTCAGAGAACATCAATTGAAAACAGCATGGTACAAAATACATTGTTGTCATAATTAATCGTGACGTGATGTGGTCGCGGTCAACGATAATGCGAATACTCGATTGAAGGTTTTCGCATGAGTGAACAATTTATCGTGTTGACCTCAGTACGTTTTTAGAACAGACAAGACGATCTAAGATCGTAAGTCGGGCTACAGGAAGATATGCTGCTACTAGTTTTGACCAGTTACTTGTTTGTCTAAGGTCCTCGTTTGTGGGCGTGGCGTAATTTTGTTTTCCTCTAAGGCTATTTCCCGTTTCCACCGTTTAGCGTCGTTCGGCCAACCCAGGTTTTCGCGTTTTCCAAAAAAAAGTTATGAAGAAGGTTAGTACACATAATTTCAAAACATTGTCAGTTTACTCTGCAATACAGTCAATGTTTTGTCATCTTTTTTTTCACTGTTCACGTTTGAGTTTAACCACGTCTTGTCATTTCCAGGCTACGCATGTTATTTTGCTGAGGTAAACAAAATAGACAGGCCAAACACGACTCCTACGGTTCGTGCCATTTGTACGCTAGGTTTGCCGTTTATACTTCGGTCGTTCGACCGTTTTGCCGCTTCATTCTTGTTTATGAAGGGCGTTTCGTATGGTGTTATTAGGAGAAAGCTAGAGCCGTTAGATCGTGCTAAGGCAAATTTTAAGAGGTCATAGGTCTGCATGATTTCCGCTTTTATCTGCGTGTTGCTTCGTTAAGTTTGACACCTCTATAATTTGCCATGCGCTATATTGCAATATTTGTTTTTAAGTCTCCAAGTATTTGCTTTTAAGAGACAAAATATAACATTTACTGTGAACGTGTTGCTTACTCGCATTCTATATCGTGACGCCGGACCCGGCTATGTTAAGAACTGTTTGCAAGTACAGTAGGTAGATTCTTATCACGGATATCATATTTGTCCTCCTACGTTTTCCTTCGGAGACTCCGTAGCTTTATTTCGAGAAAGCTATAGGCTTGTCTAGAGAAATTCTAATGTTTCTCGCTGCTATCAAATCGAGCTTATGTTACTGGAGCTCGATTTATAGGTTTATTTCTCCTTTCATCATTCGTTCTAGTACCACAGGATTTAAATTTAACTCATTACGCGCAAGTCTGTTGACTGTGTTGCGTGTTGTATATGCCTGTAGACCAATTTCTTTACTTTTTTGTTTTTATGTGAAAGCTTTCCTAGTTTTTTTACAGGTATTCTGCTGGGCTCACGATCGAATCGTCTTCGCACATGGTACTCAGGACTGTTAATATTACAGTGATAAACAAACATCATGTAACGAGACCTGAATTTTATTACCTTTGCGACATCAATTTGTTCTACACACAACGCTGATTCGTCACACTTTTGTTGTATACATAGGGTATCCATACATAGCGCTGCCTTGTCCAATACAACATGATCACATTCATTTGCCACCACGTTATTTGATACGAAACAAACATGCCTGCACAACGTGCGAATATAATATACGCAAAAAAGCGACAAAACTAATGAAACAAAGAGAAAAATAGCAGCGGATAATGTACTCAGTTTGAGCAAAAATATAGCGAATGTAAGCTTAGTAATCAAGATAGACGTTACATAACTAGACCTAAGCTTATGTCAATTAAGCTTACGTATATCCTCTCTCTGATGAAAGCCACTTTCGCAGTCCAACATGGCATCTTTGTTGTCGTTTCCAGGGGCACCCGACGATCAAATTAAGCAAAAAAGCCTCTGAGGGATATTTCTGGGTTCCTTGTAATGTTTAAAGACTGTTTAAAGAGTTGTTTTAATCAGCTAGAAAAATTTGATCTGTTCGGATTTCTTAGCTAAAGATTAAAGTACCCGAAAATTTTAGGAAATGAACTCTTCATTTCAGAATTTGCTAGCTGAATGTTACCTTCGAAGAACTTCTCTGCGAACTTTTTTCTTACCCGAAAATGCTAGGCGACCTTTTTTAGAGCCAGAAATTTCAAAAATATCCCTTCCGAAAATCTAAGGGACTGTTTTTCCCTGCATTTCTCTGGTTGCGAATCTTTTAGGTGATGTTTTAGTAAGAAATCAGTAGCTTTTTGGCAATGCATTATCCGAAAGTATTAGAACGGGTAGACTCTCCCGAACAGATATTTCATCGAAGTTTCTTGTTTGGTGCCCTTGCGTTTCCTAGAGTTTGAATACGGCGCACCTTGCCTTTATCAGTAAATGTTCTTCTGTCGTCTGTAGCAACATTCTGGCCACATTTTCTGTTCACTGAGAACTCATTTGATTTCTGGCATGATTCTGGTATAAGACCTTCACTAAATCTGCTAAATCATTTAATTTTTTTGCAATTTTGAGTTCGCGGAACGACCCGTTTCGAAATATATGCTCATTACACTCGGCATCTTCTTGAGTGGATCTACCGCGAGTGGTGTGTGGGTCTGTATGTTTGAGCGTAGAAAAGATTACACCATTTGTTCAGATATTCGACGTGTCCGCAATCGACTTCGACATCGTGGAAAGAAGGTTGAGCCTTCATGACGGGTCTGCGGTATTCCCCCATTGCACGTGACTGAGTTTTGTGGAGAAATGCAGGGTAAATTTAAAGTCGGCCTCGCCCGACTAAAAAGTTTTTAAGCCCATTGGCCTTTGGCAAAATACTCTATGATCTAGTAGCTCATGTTGACTATCCCTCTACAATGCTTCCTAAATGACAAAAACATCTTCCACATAAATTCACTCTCAGCACTTCACTTTCCAATGGAAACTACTAGTTAGTTTAATTCAATTGTTTAATTAAACCGCGCAGCCGGAGGCTGGGCAGTTTCTTGCTCTGCCTTCGGTTTGTGTTTTTTTTTAAACCGTGCAGCCGTAGGCTGGGCGTTTTCTTGCT
>JAHPZR010044109.1:0-60124 GCA_019787425.1 Platygyra sinensis
GTGCAGGCTTGCAAAGGAAGTCTTCAAAGAAAAGCTTCCTCGCGGTCCTCCCGCCCATTGCGGCACTATTCAATGGAAGGCCACTATATGATATATCTGGCTTCAATGCTCATCAAGTTGTCGCAGTCCTTTCCGCCATTGTCAACGACAAAGATCAATTTCAGAAGAAATAAGACCTTCTACTTGGTGATCCGAGGCAGCCTCAGTGAACACAGAAGAATTTGAAGAACTCTTCAGACTCACAGCAAGGCCTACAGCACATCAACCTGGTAATGCCATCGTGTTCCTGCGCCCCAGAGGAAAGAAACTGTTTAAGCGGTCAGCTAAGTCATACGAAGAGCTGAATGGTGCGTTGAAGGCCTATCTACGAGCGGTTTGACGGAACGCCTTTTTACTCAGCCACAGCATCTTTCCGCAAGGCATATTAAGCAACTCTTTCAGAACAACGCAACGATTGGTAATCTTGTCCAACCTACCTTTGAAGCCTATCGCAAGTGCAAATCGCAAGGTTTGTTAACATTGCTTGAGTTTCGCAGAATGTAGTTTTTGAGGACGTGTTTTTTCCCTGGACGTAGGTTTTCACTGCTTCACAGGTACAGGCAGAGGCAAAGGAAAACAGCAATTCACAATATCAACATGGAAATCTCTGCCATCAGAATGCAAGAAACGGCGTTGACGAAGGAACATCACGTAAAAGTGCTTCAAGAATTGTTGTGCTATGGAATGGAAATAGCGGAGCACCTACAGAACACAGGGCCCCTTTTGACGCCCGGTGGCTAGCCAATCTTTTAACAGCTTGTATTAAAACATCAACAAGGAAGTTTTCAGTATTCATTGTTGCTGCAGTATCTCGCAGTTCAAGCTAATTTATACAACCATAGTAGGAAAGAGCCCATAGAAAACGTACCTGAGATCAGGCTGCCTGGTGGAAAATATGTAAAACCTGTTTTTCTTGGAAGCTGTACAGAACAACATGGGATCAGGTCCTCCAGTCTGAAGTGAAGGATTCTCCGATGCTTCCATTTCCTGGAAAGAAAGGTAAAACATGTGAATGGTACTGTTTAGTGCTGTGTTTCAAAAGATTGCCAAAATGTTTCCAACACCTCAGAAAAATGCTAAAATTACTTCAATGGACAGTTTCTTGTCCAATTAGGATGGCACAAAGTGTAACTTAAGCATTAATGTAGAGGAGTTAATTGAATTGTTGATCAGCAAAGAGAGCTGTCTGTTAACTGCAACTTTGATCCAGTTGGCACATAATGTGACTAGACAATGTGCAAAAACATTTAGTGTAGCACACTGCAGTTGCAATCAAGATACTGATGAACATCTTGAGCATATCAGGTTTAGTGTGCATGAAAAAAAACATTATGACTAAACTATGTAATAATTATAGCTCTGGTCTGGTCCCTTATTTAAAGGGTATTGTCACGCTATTTGGCAACTTTATAAAAAGGTAGAAAGTGTCTTCGCATCAATTGAATTCCAAAACTTATTATCTAGTTTTGTTATTGAAGACTATTTGAAGGTACTGAGACTGTTTCCTGTCGCCTGTCGCTACAGGTGGCAAGGATGGAAATGGATTGAAACTTGAAAAAATTGGCCAATTTTTTCGAGTTTTGATGCTACATGTTCCATAGAAATTTGATGCTACGTATTCCAGAAATTTATTGTTATGGTTAGCCCTCTCTGGAAAAATTCATTTGATATCTTCATCGTAGCTTTACAGAAGCATTTTGCCTGTTTATGATTAAAGCCTCAAAGTAATGGTTTTAGCACAGAATTGATCTAAAACACAATGGCTGCTGCCTAACAGGAGCCCAGCAGCCTGGGGCACCCAAGAAAGTTCCTTTGAGCGCCTAAATTTTTTGCAGCAGCTCCCAAAGCATTACCTGTTGGGCTCCTAACTTTTGGCTTTTGCCCTTCTGGGCTCCTTGAAATATTGTTTAGGCAACAGCCTTGAAAACAGCAAAATCCTTGTGACATCGCCCCTTTAAGAAAGACAATTCTTGCATTTAAATGCATTGATATTGATAATTTAGATACATTTAAATCAAATGTTCTGTCATTTATTAGGTCGGATTAGTTCATACAAATTTTATATTACATATTTATATTATCTCGTTTTTATCTACGTTTTTATTACCTTATTTATTATGTTATTTTATCCTACATTGTACATTTTATGTAAATTATTTATCATTCTGTAATTATTTCCTCCTAGTATAAGTCCATTACTGTCTTAGGAGTACCAAGATTAAAGAGTAACGATTCTACACCCCAACCTGGGGTTTCAATTCAATTTTTGCAGCAAACGTTTTGAACTTGAAAAACTCTCCAGTAAGATGGTCAAACCAGGTTGGACTCCGAATTTTTTTTAGGGGAGGGACGGCTGTACCACAGGCCAGTGGAACAAACTGTCCTTAAAGCCACTAAACTTGCCCAGTGGCCTGGCCCTGCCTGGCCCTGGAAACCCCTGACCAAAGCACCTAACACATTACCAAAGTCCTAGTGGCCCTGAAGGGAGGCCCGTAAAGCAATTAAGCCGGCAACAACAAGCATGAGGTTGGGATAGGAGAGATAGGTTGACTGGCATTTCATCTTTAAGAGAAAATCAATAGTTTACACCATGTGGACTGCTGCTTGAGATTTCATTGGTCGTGCCTTGGTGCAGGGCGAGTTGGGACACCATCGCACATTCTCCATCTAGAAAGAAAGAAGGGTTAAATAAGTTGTGTCACTTTTTTGTGCACTGACAACACCCAAACATACAGTCGCACGTGGTATGTAAAACAAGAACTTAAAGTACTGAACCATTTTAAATAGGAAGCATTGGACTAAATATTATTATTTTAAAAATTGTCATCCTCACCTTGCCTATGGTTCTTACACATCTGTTGTGTGAAGGTTTATAACTGTGGGTGAAAAAAAAACATATTAAGTTTGTTTCCACTGCCCAGGGTATGTTGTGACTACTAGAAAAACAACACTGATCACATACATGTAACAACAAACCTTTCTCTGCTACAGTTTAGTAAGAAAAAAGAAACAAAAGTCTTCTTATAACTAAGTTTCCTCACTTTACAGACTGTAGCGTTTTTAATTCTAAGGTCCTAACTGCATGGATTGAACAATGTAAAATGTGTATAATCACATACCTTTGATACCCAGCATTGTGGCGTACAGCAGAAAAAATCCACTTTCATCAAAGACTAGATCAAAATCAGCCATTCTTGATTAGTATCTACTTGGCAACTTAATAAACAATAAAAGATGCGTGTCGTGGGGGAGCATGCGTGTCGTCCGTGAGAGCGGACATGAGTTTTGAGCGGCAGTGAATTCCCTCTTCTCCCTTATGCAAAATCATTGGTAAGCTTGCCACAATCAATGACAGGAAAGAAAAATACACGGGAAACAGGAAAGAAAAACAAACGGGAAGACCGTGGCTCTATTGAAGAGGAGACAAACGCAGCAAAAAGGTCCAACAAAGAACTTAACGGTCAGGAAGAAGTAAGCGACAATATGGCGGACAATGATGAGGAGTCTGATGCTGAACCCACGCTATACGATATACGAAACATGTTGGAGGACCTTCAAAGTCTGTTTCGAGCATTCTTAAGGAAAAACGCCATCCTAAGAGAGGACTTGACGCAATTAAAGTCGTCTCTTCAATCTAAAGAGCGAGAAGTAAGTGCCCTGGAAACATCGTTTGAGAAGGTGACGAAAGCTAATGAGGTATTGAAGACCGAACTGGAAAAAACAAACTAAAACTACGGGGGCAAGAAGATGAAACCGAAATCTGTACACAGCGCTACATTTGAATAGCCGCAGCCTTACTCTGTAATTCTTATATTGCCTCAATTTTTTTCTGATCAATTTTGAGAGGAGGGAAAGGGTAGGAGAACTTAAGAGGACAGCACCCAATTCGGACTTTATGTTTTGTGTCAGTGTTTCACATTTCTGAGCGTATTTTTTTTGTTTGTTCGATCTGTCTTCGTATTTTTCTAGAAAGCCTATTTTGTATTGTAATATCTCTGTCTTTTTTTTGAAAAGTGATGTCTAACAAACAAACTATGTAAAATAATCTCTCTGAATGTTAGAGGTCTTAGAAATTCGACCAAGAGGAGCTGCATGTTTACATTTCTTAAAGATCAAAACGCTACCATCTATTTTTTACAGGAAACATATTCGGAACCAAATGATGAGTCATTCTGGAAAAATGAATGGGAGGTGAAATGTTTTTTTCTCATGGGACTCGCCATAGTAAAGGAACTTGCATATTATTAAATGCCGTTATGAAGACAGCAAAATTAAAAATTCCCTAAGCGACAACTCGGGAAGAATAGTTTTAATTAACTTAATTCTCAATGGTTTGGAATTGTCACTCTGTAATATATACGCGCCTAATGAGGAGGCCGAGCAGTTGCGATTTAAAGAAGAGCCTAACAACCACTTGATAGACCAATCTGAATTAACGACACTGATTATAGGAGGTGACTGGAATTGTACTCTAACAAAGAAAGACAAGAAAGGTGGTTTACCTTGGAGACCAACTGGCTTCCGGAATCTGATCTTAACGACAATGGATACAGTTTTTGATCTGGTAGATATACAAAGATTAAAACATCCAAGCATAAACAAATATTCGTACGTATCCAAAGCCCTAAAAATGAGATCCAGAATTGACTTTTTTCTTGTGGCAAAAAATCTAACAAAATATGTCCAAAAAGTTGATATTCAATCCTCGATAGCACCCGATCATAAGACAGTTTTTCTATCTTTACACTGGACAAAAGTAGTCCCTAGGGGACCTCGCTTGGATTTGAAGCAAGATCATCTCTTCGAATCCAGCCCAGCCAAGTCGCTCGACGTTCCCTACTTAGGGCTTGCTTTTCGTCGTTCGGTCTTGTTATTATCGCTGGCAGTTGAAAATAACTTCGATCCTTTTCTCTGTTGATCGATTGAGCACCCATAAACGGCACGGAAGTTAACCATGGCGCAAGAACTTCGAAGTATTTGCCTTACTGCTCTGTTCGATCGTAAAACACGTGCTGGAATCCAGAGTTGTTTACATTTGGTTGTCCTCCAGTTCACAAAGTCACGTGATATGACGTCACGCTTGAAATGGGTCTATACTCTCCTGGAGGACAATAATTACGTAGAACAAATGCGTCAAAAGTAGTCTGGATTTCGAGAAAAGTATAAATATATTCAAGATAAAAGAATGTACTGGGAACTGCTTAAAATGGAAATTAGATGCTTTACCATCTCGTTTGCTAAAGGAAAAGCAAAGGAAACAAGAAAACGTGAACTCATAATTAAGACGAGATGGATAGACTTGACCACATTATTTGTAGCAATTCTGATATTACGTCTCTTGACGAAGAGTTGAAGCAGTATGACAATCTTAAAAGGAACTCCAACAAATGTATGAAAACAAAGGTGAAGCCGCAAAGTTTCGATCCAAATGCATGTGGGTTGAAAAAGGCGAAAGACCTACAAAATATTTTTTTCAATCTCGAAAAAAGAAATTATAGTAGGAAGGTAATTTCAGAATTAGAAGATGAAGAGGGGGAGATAACAAAGGAGGAAGAGCATATTTTGTTAAAAATAGAAAATTACTACAGAGACCTTTACACGTCTAAAATGGATGTTACCGAGGAGCAATTCGATCATTATATAGAGCATTAGGGGTGATGCTCGATATACCAAGTCAATATATGCACTATTGTCTCGTTCTATTGTGTGAAGTCTATTGTGTTGTGTGTAAGGAATAGGAATCATTGTTGTGTTCTTTGTGACGTAACTCGAGACTTGCTGTCCACTTGGTATATCGTGCACCAGCCGCATTTAGAAGTCCCTTGTCTCTCACACGAGGTCAGCGAGAAAGCAGACGCCCTTCTAACGTACGCAGAATGTAAGGAAAGCTTGGACTCTTTCAGCAGGGAAAATCTCCAGGGAGGATGGTTTTACTGTCGAGTTTTACTCAGAGTTTTTGACTTAATTGGAAATGATTAGTTGAGAGTCTCAATGCTGCGTATGAAAATGAACTGTTATAAATCTCGCAAACGTAGAGGTATAATAACTTTAATACAAAAGAAGAATCATCGCTATTAGAACTGAAGAATTGGAGGACCAATAAACTCTCTTAAATGTTGACTATAAAATTGCGTCCAAAGCAATAGCTAAACAGATTGAACCGATATTACCATCGTTGATTCACCCGGATCAAACAGGTTTTGTGAAAGGCAGATATATTGGTGAAAATATTAGGCTTATTGCTGATGTTATGAAGCAAACAAGGAAGCTAAACCTCTCTGGTATATCACTGTCGTTAGACTTTCAGAAAGCTTTTGACACCTTAGAATGGTCATGCATTCATCATCTGCTAAAACTTTACAACTTTGGCGACAGCTTAAGAAACTGGGTAAAGGTCTTTTACACTGATATAGAAAGTGCGATACTGAATAATGGCTATGCCACCAACTGGATAAAACCTTCTACAGGAGTAAGACAAGGATGCCCACTTTCTCCCTACCTGTTCATACTAGCCGCGGAACTTATGTCTATGAAAATTCGGCAATCCAGTGCTGTCAAGGGAATTTTAATATTTGAAAGGGAAATTAAAATTAGTCAATTTGCAGATGATACCAACCTGCTGTGTTTCGACCTATCTTCGGTGGAAAAAGGATTACAAATCGCAGCAGATTTTGGCGAAATCTCTGGTCTTAGACTTAATTTAGAGAAAACTAAAGCTATGTGGCTGGGGAAGTGGTCAGGCAATAAAAGCAAACCGCTACACCTAAAATGGGTCAGTAGTCCGACCAGAATTCTAGGTATTTATTTCTCCTATGACGAGAAAGGAAATAATGAAATGAATTTCAGCCTTAAGATAGATAAATTGCAAACAAACTTGGATATATGGAAGTCAAGAGATCTCACACTGTTTGGGAAAGTGATGATAATCAAAGCGCTTGGGGTATCATCTCTTATATATTCAGCTTCAAATATCAATGTTCCAAAGGATATTATAAGTAACGTTAAAGGTAGGCTCTTTAGATTTATCTGGAAAAATAAAAGGGACAAAATAAGAAGGGAAGGACTATATCAGGACTATGAGAAGGGCGGGCTGCGTATGACGGATATAGAAACAATGATCAAAGCGCTGAGATTAGCATGGATACCAAGACTCATACGGGAGGGCCACCCTAATTGGAAATTTGTTCCAGACTATTTTTTTAAGAAATACGGGGGCCTTTATTTTCTCCTATCATGTAATTACGACGCAAAGGACTTTGAAAATGTACCCTCTTTTTATAAGGACATTCTGTTGTTCTTTCATGAATTGAAGGCGCTTTACGGATGCCATCATGGACAAGATACAATGCTATTTAATAATAAGGAAATCCGCATCGAAGGTAAACCTTTTTTCTGGAAGGAATGGTTCGAGAAAGGTATTAGAACGATTAAAGATCTTTTAGATAAAAATGGAAATGTCCTATCATTTCCTGTTTTCAAGTCGAAATATTCACTACAAAAAACTACCTTTCTTCACTTTTACCAAGTTATTTGTGCTGTTCCAGGTCACCTCCTAACTAAGGCGAAAACTAATGATTTCAGTGCTGAAATGATACACAATGAGAACCCGGAGTCCTTTCACTTAGATGAAAACGTAGCTATTAATTTACTGCGAGCCAAATCCAAAGACTTCTACTGGCTAATCGTTGATAAGAAATATAAAGAACAACAAACTGGTGCAAAGAGATGGAACCAAACCGTTCCTATGGACAAAACAAACTGGATAAATATATTCAAATCGGTACAAAAGACTTGTAGAGAAAATAGAATTAGGGAATTTCATTTTAAATTCATTCATAGAATTGTAGTGACTAAAAAGGAACTCTTTAGGTTTAATATTAAATCAGATAGCAATTGTATATATTGCGGCGATTTGGATTCTATAGACCACACGTTTACAGAGTGCCAGTTTACAAAGTCCTTTACTCAAGAAGTGTTACAATGGTTCAATACAGAGAATGACTCTGAATTTAATCCAAACACTGAAGATCTTCTTTTTGGTACTTTCCCAAGTTCTAACACCTTGATAAAGAAACTGAACTTGAACTTTGACTTTGAAATTTGAACTTTATTGATGAACTACACCCTCCTCTTTTTGCAGTATTATATTTATAAGAAAAAAGCTCCAGAATGACTCACCATTTCTATTACTCTCCGACTTCATCAACAAAGTTAAATATAAGTATAAACTTGAAAAAAATATTTAATATTGTAAAAGCTCCCTCATCCCCTATTCTTTAGATTTAATTGTAATTGAAGTGTATGACTGTTCAGAAAGGTTTTGTGTTATTGTACAAATAGGCTTACAATAAGTGTTGTCATAAATGTTGTAAGTGTAAGAAATGATTAATAAAAAAAAATAAATAAATAAAAAAATAAAAGAAGAGGAAAATACAGTCATGCACTATTTTCCAAAAAAATAATAAAAACATAAAGTTAGCCTTTAAACGCAGATGGATTTCAGCTTGTTGTTTAATTAACTCTAACAACAACTTTTCTGGAGACATAAAGAGATGAAAGGAAATTTATTATATGTGCACAGGGTTCAAAAAAGTACATGCTACTAAATATGTTTAGAAAACAATCCTAAGAAAATATGCGCACTGATTGGTTGAAAATCCTGTTTCTATAACTCGATGGAGACCCAAATTAGCACAAGCTGTCGATGTTATGATGGCGCGAGCAAAGAGAATTTACAGTTTGATAATCAAAGTTAACAAGTTGTTTTCCTTTTTCTCATCGAAGTGTTTTCTAAACGAAATAGAAAAAATGTACTCCGTGTTTCTATTGAGTAAAAGAAACACTCATGAAAGTTTGGTTCTCGTTCTCCCAAACTTCCACTTGTGTTTCTACAACTCAAAGTCGATAGAAACACGGTACAGTGTACATGTTTTCTATTTCTTAAGTAAATATAAATTGACAAACATGAATATCAACTTAAAAAGCTCATTACCTACATTGGAGAACCTCAAGGTATCTGTCTTTTCCAAATCTCTTTCTGTCGCCATTCTTCTACCAAACTCCATATCAGGCAACTGCTGTTTTTGCTGGAAAAAATAAAAACAAAGAGAACTTAAAAAATAACATCCATTGCAATCCTAATGACTGGAAGAACCAGAAGAAATCATGAACAGTTACATGTACATTTACTTTACTCACTGACAGATTCTTGAAGCATGAAATGATTAGGAATATTGCAACCCCTCCATGGATGGAATGCTTCATGTGTCTTATGCTGTGCTAGGTCTTCCCAGTTTCGGCAGCAAATTCGGCCAAACAATTACCTATCATTATTTTGCTCTCTGGTGTATTGAAGGGATGTACAGTACATTCTGAGAAGGACATACAAGTGTCCTACTGAGAACAAAATGATTTCATCCAAACTCTAAATTAGACAGTCTACTCCTGTGAACTGAAACCTTTGAGGGAAATTGAAAAAGGTTTGTCATGAGCTATTGGGAGCTCGAGTTGAGAACAAATGACCAGAAATAAGGAAGAAAACAGTGCACACTCTCAGTTATTAGTCCCTAACTTGCACTGTCAATAACTGAAAGTGTGCACTGTTTTCCAGATTTTTCAGGGGGAATCTATTTTGGTTCAATTTAGTGCGAGATTGAGCTAGTGAGGGTCCAAGTTAGCTGGGTTTGAGTTGTGAGGATTCACTGCATTGTCAAATTTGTAAACGTTTCCTGGTTGCCAAGTTAACGTACCTGCTGCATCTCTGTGAAGACCTTTAGGGACTCGTCAAACACTCTTGTTTTCTTCCCAGTCAGAAATCTAAACACTCTGACCTGAGGGTGACATAACAAACTAAATTACTTGACGTGATCTGCAAGTTTAAAAAAAACTATTGACGATAAATTCATCCTTTGATATACCTTCCTGTCCATTGCCAATGTAGCAAACAGTTTACCATCTGGGGAAAATGTCAGCGATACAGGAACAGTCTTGCACTAAAAGCCAGACAAAATAAATCTCAATGTCAATCAATTGATCAGAAGTTATTCTGCTGAATGTGGACAAAAGCCACCAAAAAAACCAAATGAAAGATTGGCTTAAGGAAAAATTGTCATCGAAGTTGTTAAGGTGATTCCCCAGTATTGCATTGCGCATCCCTACTGCGCACGACTTTCGCGTAATTAGCGCGTGCAAATTACCGCATGCACGTAGACAACGAATGAAATTTCCCTTAGCTAAGCTCGATAGCGAAATAAATGCTTGTTTTCTTTGAATGGGCATGGTGACCTATATTTTTTTATTGCATAATAATAGTGTACATACTAACCTCCTAAATTTAAAAAAGAATCAAATTTTTATCGGGAGGAAAAAAAGATATAGGTGAAAGAGTGCACAAAATTGTTACTCTGCAAGGCAAATTATTATCGCGAAAAACAACGACTCTACGAACGCTTTACGTCAACGTGTTTTAAATAGTGTGATGTTTCCAAAAATTTTATACTAGTAATAGTTATCACTAAAGCTGCCCCCGCTTTCTTTTATTTCTGCTCATTGAAACAAAAATATTGAACGTTATTGTTCTAGTCGGATACTAAAAAAAAACAATTGTCTTGATATGAACTCTTTTTATATAAGAATATATTTTGATGTGACATCTTGACCTCGCTACGAAAAGTGGTGTCCAGAGCACATGCACAATGCGCTGAACGCGATCCAGATCCAGAAACCAAACACTTGTACTTGATAGCCTAACAAATTCTAAATAAAACGAAAATGCCATAAGCTATAATGTAAGAATAATACAAGAATATTTTCAGCCTAAAATCGGCAGAAAAATAAGAATATTCAGTCTGGGCCGGAAAAATAACATCCTTAGAAAAGAAAAGAGTGTACGAGCAAACGTATCTCGAAAGCACAACAGAGGTGAAATGTAAACAAAAGTATCGCGTTAAAGTCGCCATATATGCAAATTAGAGTCAAGCTTTTTGTCCTCAATGAAAACGCAGCAAAACATTTACATTTGGATCCCTGCCGTAAGATTACTCAGTGAAAATAAGCCATCCAAATAAACGAGATGCCAAAGGAATATTTCAAACTTTATTCCTCCAGAGCTAACATTTGAGAGAACCTAAAACATATCTTGCAATATCAAGAGAAAAAAACTGGCAAAAAAAACAGAGGTGTCAAACTCTGCAAATTACAAGCGGATAACAGCGGAAGCCACACAGAAATATGACCTCTAACGGCTTTACTCTGACGAAATGTCTCCCTGAAAACACAGGATTAGTGCTTAGCGAAATATTCAAAGATCCTCCGATCGTACCATACAAAAGGGGCAAAACTTCCTAATATGCGGCTACTACACGTGAATGGGAGTCGCGCAGGCCTGTCACCTTATTGTTATCCTTGGGTAATTCTGACGATCGGAAGGTACTATACTGATTTAGCTATTTAGTCGCAAATGAACCACACTGGCCTCGAATTTCGATCTAGTATACTTCAGGACTCTCTGAGCTGTTTTTCCCCCAAAATCCATCTTCAGGATCTCTGAAAGCGTTTTCAATTTGTTTTAGATCATAATCTCGGCCATTTCGAAGCGAGCTAATTTAATCGAGCTGAAATAGTAATGGAGGCCGGCAAATACAAACGCTTTTCAGGGACGCTTGAACTCGAGATCTAAACCAAGGACAAAGCTCGTGGCAAAGACGCCGATCCCGCAAGTCCTCGCGCCCGTGTCCCTCTGCTGGCCTCCCATGAGCGTTTGCGGGAAAAACGTCGATCCCTTGCGGGCGTGCAAGCGATCAAATCGAGATTTTTTGCGGCTATATACCGGAAATACCTACATTCTCTCTTCTTCTCTCTCTATTATGCGGGGAGTCCTAAGGTGCCTCCTCCGGTTTTTGGCCCTCTGGGGCCAAAAACCCTGCGGGGGCAATGAAATTGTTCAATATGCTCAACACTTTCTACCTGTCAAGTTTTTTTCCCAAGTATTACATTTATAAACTTTGTTTTGAGCCACTGCAAAATGTAACTTGGACTGATGAATAACGTGCATGATTAGCATGAGTGACAAAGGCATAAATGGGTGTACGATTGCAGCGCCTGTCAGCATCTGTTTAAAAGAGAATGTGACTTATCATTTTTATTGTTTTTTTCGAACTTTCCAGTGCATGTTCGTCGACGAACATGCACTGGAATGTTCGAAAAATACAATAAAAATGATAAGTCACATTCTCTTTTAAACAGATGCTGACAGGCCTGCCAATCGTACACCCATTTATGCCTTTGTCACTCATGCTAATCATGCACGTTATTCATCAGTCCAAGTTACATTTTGCAGTGGCTCAAAACAAAGTTTATAAATGTAATACTTGGGAAAAAAACTTGACAGGTAGAAAGTGTTGAGCATATTGAACAATTTCATTGCCCCCGCAGGGTTTTTGGCCCCAGAGGGCCAAAAACCGGAGGAGGCACCTTAGGACTCCCCGCATAATAGAGAGAGAAGAAGAGAGAATGTAGGTATTTCCGGTATATAGCCGCAAAAAATCTCGATTTGATCGCTTGCACGCCCGCAAGGGATCGACGTTTTTTCCCGCAAACGCTCATGGGAGGCCAGCAGAGGGACACGGGCGCGAGGACTTGCGGGATCGGCGTCTTTGCCACGAGCTTTGTCCTTGGTTTAGATCTCGAGTTCAAGCGTCCCTGAAAAGCGTTTGTATTTGCCGGCCTCCATTACTATTTCAGCTCGATTAAATTAGCTCGCTTCGAAATGGCCGAGATTATGATCTAAAACAAATTGAAAACGCTTTCAGAGATCCTGAAGATGGATTTTGGGGGAAAAACAGCTCAGAGAGTCCTGAAGTATACTAGATCGAAATTCGAGGCCAGTGTGGTTCATTTGCGACTAAATAGCTAAATCAGTATAGTACCTTCCGATCGTCAGAATTACCCAAGGATAACAATAAGGTGACAGGCCTGCGCGACTCCCATTCACGTGTAGTAGCCGCTTATATTATTAGGAAGTTTTGCCCCTTTTGTATGGTACGATCGGAGGATCTTTGAATATTTCGCTAAGCACTAATCCTGTGTTTTCAGGGAGACATTTCGTCAGAGTAAAGCCGTTAGAGGTCATATTTCTGTGTGGCTTCCGCTGTTATCCGCTTGTAATTTGCAGAGTTTGACACCTCTGTTTTTTTTGCCAGTTTTTTTCTCTTGATATTGCAAGATATGTTTTAGGTTCTCTCAAATGTTAGCTCTGGAGGAATAAAGTTTGAAATATTCCTTTGGCATCTCGTTTATTTGGATGGCTTATTTTCACTGAGTAATCTTACGGCAGGGATCCAAATGTAAATGTTTTGCTGCGTTTTCATTGAGGACAAAAAGCTTGACTCTAATTTGCATATATGGCGACTTTAACGCGATACTTTTGTTTACATTTCACCTCTGTTGTGCTTTCGAGATACGTTTGCTCGTACACTCTTTTCTTTTCTAAGGATGTTATTTTTCCGGCCCAGACTGAATATTCTTATTTTTCTGCCGATTTTAGGCTGAAAATATTCTTGTATTATTCTTACATTATAGCTTATGGCATTTTCGTTTTATTTAGAATTTGTTAGGCTATCAAGTACAAGTGTTTGGTTTCTGGATCTGGATCGCGTTCAGCGCATTGTGCATGTGCTCTGGACACCACTTTTCGTAGCGAGGTCAAGATGTCACATCAAAATATATTCTTATATAAAAAAGAGTTCATATCAAGACAATTGTTTTTTTTTAGTATCCGACTAGAACAATAACGTTCAATATTTTTGTTTCAATGAGCAGAAATAAAAGAAAGCGGGGGCAGCTTTAGTGATAACTATTACTAGTATAAAATTTTTGGAAACATCACACTATTTAAAACACGTTGACGTAAAGCGTTCGTAGAGTCGTTGTTTTCGCGATAATAATTTGCCTTGCAGAGTAACAATTTTGTGCACTCTTTCACCTATATCTTTTTTTCCTCCCGATAAAAATTTGATTCTTTTTTAAATTTAGGAGGTTAGTATGTACACTATTATTATGCAATAAAAAAATATAGGTCACCATGCCCATTCAAAGAAAACAAGCATTTATTTCGCTATCGAGCTTAGCTAAGGGAAATTTCATTCGTTGTCTACGTGCATGCGGTAATTTGCACGCGCTAATTACGCGAAAGTCGTGCGCAGTAGGGATGCGCAATGCAATACTGGGGAATCACCTTAACAACTTCGATGACAATTTTTCCTTAAGCCAATCTTTCATTTGGTTTTTTTGGTGGCTTTTGTCCACATTCAGCAGAATAACTTCTGATCAATTTGATTGACATTGAGATTTATTTTGTCTGGCTTTTAGTGCAAGACTGTTCCTGTATCGCTGACATTTTCCCCAGATGGTAAACTGTTTGCTACATTGGCAATGGACAGGAAGGTATATCAAAGGATGAATTTATCGTCAATAGTTTTTTTTAAACTTGCAGATCACGTCAAGTAATTTAGTTTGTTATGTCACCCTCAGGTCAGAGTGTTTAGATTTCTGACTGGGAAGAAAACAAGAGTGTTTGACGAGTCCCTAAAGGTCTTCACAGAGATGCAGCAGGTACGTTAACTTGGCAACCAGGAAACGTTTACAAATTTGACAATGCAGTGAATCCTCACAACTCAAACCCAGCTAACTTGGACCCTCACTAGCTCAAATCTCGCACTAAATTGAACCAAAATAGATTCCCCCTGAAAAATCTGGAAAACAGTGCACACTTTCAGTTATTGACAGTGCAAGTTAGGGACTAATAACTGAGAGTGTGCACTGTTTTCTTCCTTATTTCTGGTCATTTGTTCTCAACTCGAGCTCCCAATAGCTCATGACAAACCTTTTTCAATTTCCCTCAAAGGTTTCAGTTCACAGGAGTAGACTGTCTAATTTAGAGTTTGGATGAAATCATTTTGTTCTCAGTAGGACACTTGTATGTCCTTCTCAGAATGTACTGTACATCCCTTCAATACACCAGAGAGCAAAATAATGATAGGTAATTGTTTGGCCGAATTTGCTGCCGAAACTGGGAAGACCTAGCACAGCATAAGACACATGAAGCATTCCATCCATGGAGGGGTTGCAATATTCCTAATCATTTCATGCTTCAAGAATCTGTCAGTGAGTAAAGTAAATGTACATGTACTGTTCATGATTTCTTCTGGTTCTTCCAGTCATTAGGATTGCAATGGATGTTATTTTTTAAGTTCTCTTTGTTTTTATTTTTTCCAGCAAAAACAGCAGTTGCCTGATATGGAGTTTGGTAGAAGAATGGCGACAGAAAGAGATTTGGAAAAGACAGATACCTTGAGGTTCTCCAATGTAGGTAATGAGCTTTTTAAGTTGATATTCATGTTTGTCAATTTATATTTACTTAAGAAATAGAAAACATGTACACTGTACCGTGTTTCTATCGACTTTGAGTTGTAGAAACACAAGTGGAAGTTTGGGAGAACGAGAACCAAACTTTCATGAGTGTTTCTTTTACTCAATAGAAACACGGAGTACATTTTTTCTATTTCGTTTAGAAAACACTTCGATGAGAAAAAGGAAAACAACTTGTTAACTTTGATTATCAAACTGTAAATTCTCTTTGCTCGCGCCATCATAACATCGACAGCTTGTGCTAATTTGGGTCTCCATCGAGTTATAGAAACAGGATTTTCAACCAATCAGTGCGCATATTTTCTTAGGATTGTTTTCTAAACATATTTAGTAGCATGTACTTTTTTGAACCCTGTGCACATTAATAAATTTCCTTTCATCTCTTTATGTCTCCAGAAAAGTTGTTGTTAGAGTTAATTAAACAACAAGCTGAAATCCATCTGCGTTTAAAGGCTAACTTTATGTTTTTATTATTTTTTTTTGGAAAATAGTGCATGACTGTATTTTCCTCTTCTTTTATTTTTTTATTTATTTATTTTTTTTTATTAATCATTTCTTACACTTACAACATTTATGACAACACTTATTGTAAGCCTATTTGTACAATAACACAAAACCTTTCTGAACAGTCATACACTTCAATTACAATTAAATCTAAAGAATAGGGGATGAGGGAGCTTTTACAATATTAAATATTTTTTTCAAGTTTATACTTATATTTAACTTTGTTGATGAAGTCGGAGAGTAATAGAAATGGTGAGTCATTCTGGAGCTTTTTCTTATAAATATAATACTGCAAAAAGAGGAGGGTGTAGTTCATCAATAAAGTTCAAAATTTCAAAGTTCAAAAGTTCAAGTTCAAGTTTCTTTATCAAGGTGTTAGAACTTGGGAAAGTACCAAAAACAAGATCTTCAGTGTTTGGATTAAATTCAGAGTCATTCTCTGTATTGAACCATTGTAACACTTCTTGAGTAAAGGACTTTGTAAACTGGCACTCTGTAAATGTGTGGTCTATAGAATCCAAATTACCGCAATATATACAATTGCTATCTGATTTAATATTAAACCTAAAGAGTTCCTTTTTAGTCACTACAATTCTATGAATGAATTTAAAATGAAATTCCCTAATTCTATTTTCTCTACTAGTCTTTTGTACCGATTTGAATATATTTGTCCAGTTTGTTTTGTCCATAGGAACGGTTTGGTTCCATCTCTTTGCACCACTTTGTTGTTCTTTATATTTCTTATCAACGCTTAGCCAGTAGAAGTCTTTGGATTTGGCTCGCAGTAAGTTAATAGCTACGTTTTCATCTAAGTGAAAGGACTCCGGGTTCTCATTATGTTTCATTTCAGCACTGAAATCATTAGTTTTCGCCTTAGTTAGGAGGTGACCTGGAACAGCACAAATAACTTGGTAAAAGTGAAGAAAGGTAGTTTTTTGTAGTGAATATTTCGACTTGAAAACAGGAAATGATAGGACATTTCCATTTTTATCTAAAAGATCTTTAATCGTTCTAATACCTTTCTCGAACCATTCCTTCCAGAAAAAAGGTTTACCTTCGATGCGGATTTCCTTATTATTAAATAGCATTGTATCTTGTCCATGATGGCATCCGTAAAGCGCCTTCAATTCATGAAAGAACAACAGAATGTCCTTATAAAAAGAGGGTACATTTTCAAAGTCCTTTGCGTCGTAATTACATGATAGGAGAAAATAAAGGCCCCCGTATTTCTTAAAAAAATAGTCTGGAACAAATTTCCAATTAGGGTGGCCCTCCCGTATGAGTCTTGGTATCCATGCTAATCTCAGCGCTTTGATCATTGTTTCTATATCCGTCATACGCAGCCCGCCCTTCTCATAGTCCTGATATAGTCCTTCCCTTCTTATTTTGTCCCTTTTATTTTTCCAGATAAATCTAAAGAGCCTACCTTTAACGTTACTTATAATATCCTTTGGAACATTGATATTTGAAGCTGAATATATAAGAGATGATACCCCAAGCGCTTTGATTATCATCACTTTCCCAAACAGTGTGAGATCTCTTGACTTCCATATATCCAAGTTTGTTTGCAATTTATCTATCTTAAGGCTGAAATTCATTTCATTATTTCCTTTCTCGTCATAGGAGAAATAAATACCTAGAATTCTGGTCGGACTACTGACCCATTTTAGGTGTAGCGGTTTGCTTTTATTGCCTGACCACTTCCCCAGCCACATAGCTTTAGTTTTCTCTAAATTAAGTCTAAGACCAGAGATTTCGCCAAAATCTGCTGCGATTTGTAATCCTTTTTCCACCGAAGATAGGTCGAAACACAGCAGGTTGGTATCATCTGCAAATTGACTAATTTTAATTTCCCTTTCAAATATTAAAATTCCCTTGACAGCACTGGATTGCCGAATTTTCATAGACATAAGTTCCGCGGCTAGTATGAACAGGTAGGGAGAAGTGGGCGTCCTTGTCTTACTCCTGTAGAAGGTTTTATCCAGTTGGTGGCATAGCCATTATTCAGTATCGCACTTTCTATATCAGTGTAAAAGACCTTTACCCAGTTTCTTAAGCTGTCGCCAAAGTTGTAAAGTTTTAGCAGATGATGAATGCATGACCATTCTAAGGTGTCAAAAGCTTTCTGAAAGTCTAACGACAGTGATATACCAGAGAGGTTTAGCTTCCTTGTTTGCTTCATAACATCAGCAATAAGCCTAATATTTTCACCAATATATCTGCCTTTCACAAAACCTGTTTGATCCGGGTGAATCAACGATGGTAATATCGGTTCAATCTGTTTAGCTATTGCTTTGGACGCAATTTTATAGTCAACATTTAAGAGAGTTTATTGGTCTCCAATTCTTCAGTTCTAATAGCGATGATTCTTCTTTTGTATTAAGTTTTATACCTCTACGTTGCGAGATTTATAACAGTTCATTTTCATACGCAGCATTGAGACTCTCAACTAATCATTTCCAATTAAGTCAAAAACTCTGAGTAAACTCGACAGTAAAACCATCCTCCCTGGAGATTTTCCCTGCTGAAAGAGTCCAAGCTTTCCTTACATTCTGCGTACGTTAGAAGGGCGTCTGCTTTCTCGCTGACCTCGTGTGAGAGACAAGGGACTTCTAAATGCGGCTGGTGCACGATATACCAAGTGGACAGCAAGTCTCGAGTTACGTCACAAAGAACACAACAATGATTCCTATTCCTTACACAACAACACAATAGACTTCACACAATAGAACGAGACAATAGTGCATATATTGACTTGGTATATCGAGCATCACCCCTAAATGCTCTATATAATGATCGAATTGCTCCTCGGTAACATCCATTTTAGACGTGTAAAGGTCTCTGTAGTAATTTTCTATTTTTAACAAAATATGCTCTTCCTCCTTTGTTATCTCCCCCTCTTCATCTTCTAATTCTGAAATTACCTTCCTACTATAATTTCTTTTTTCGAGATTGAAAAAAATATTTTGTAGGTCTTTCGCCTTTTTTCAACCCACATGCATTTGGATCGAAACTTTGCGGCTTCACCTTTGTTTTCATACATTTGTTGGAGTTCCTTTTTAAGATTGTCATACTGCTTCAACTCTTCGTCAAGAGACGTAATATCAGAATTGCTACAAATAATGTGGTCAAGTCTATCCATCTCGTCCTTAATTATGAGTTCACGTTTTCTTGTTTCCTTTGCTTTTCCTTTAGCAAACGAGATGGTAAAGCATCTAATTTCCATTTTAAGCAGTTCCCAGTACATTCTTTTATCTTGAATATATTTATACTTTTCTCGAAATCCAGACTACTTTTGAAGCATTTGTTCTACGTAATTATTGTCCTCCAGGAGAGTATAGACCCATTTCAAGCGTGACGTCATATCACGTGACTTTGTGAACTGGAGGACAACCAAATGTAAACAACTCTGGATTCCAGCACGTGTTTTACGATCGAACAGAGCAGTAAGGCAAAATACTTCGAAGTTCTTGCGCCATGGTTAACTTCCGTGCCGTTTATGGGTGCTCAATCGATCAACAGAGAAAAGGATCGAAGTTATTTTCAACTGCCAGCGATAATAACAAGACCGAACGACGAAAAGCAAGCCCTAAGTAGGGAACGTCGAGCGACTTGGCTGGGCTGGATTCGAAGAGATGATCTTGCTTCAAATCCAAGCGAGGTCCCCTAGGGACTACTTTTGTCCAGTGTAAAGATAGAAAAACTGTCTTATGATCGGGTGCTATCGAGGATTGAATATCAACTTTTTGGACATATTTTGTTAGATTTTTTGCCACAAGAAAAAAGTCAATTCTGGATCTCATTTTTAGGGCTTTGGATACGTACGAATATTTGTTTATGCTTGGATGTTTTAATCTTTGTATATCTACCAGATCAAAAACTGTATCCATTGTCGTTAAGATCAGATTCCGGAAGCCAGTTGGTCTCCAAGGTAAACCACCTTTCTTGTCTTTCTTTGTTAGAGTACAATTCCAGTCACCTCCTATAATCAGTGTCGTTAATTCAGATTGGTCTATCAAGTGGTTGTTAGGCTCTTCTTTAAATCGCAACTGCTCGGCCTCCTCATTAGGCGCGTATATATTACAGAGTGACAATTCCAAACCATTGAGAATTAAGTTAATTAAAACTATTCTTCCCGAGTTGTCGCTTAGGGAATTTTTAATTTTGCTGTCTTCATAACGGCATTTAATAATATGCAAGTTCCTTTACTATGGCGAGTCCCATGAGAAAAAAACATTTCACCTCCCCATTCATTTTTCCAGAATGACTCATCATTTGGTTCCGAATATGTTTCCTGTAAAAAATAGATGGTAGCGTTTGATCTTTAAGAAATGTAAACATGCAGCTCCTCTTGGTCGAATTTCTAAGACCTCTAACATTCAGAGAGATTATTTTACATAGTTTGTTTGTTAGACATCACTTTTCAAAAAAAAGACAGAGATATTACAATACAAAATAGGCTTTCTAGAAAAATACGAAGACAGATCGAACAAACAAAAAAAATACGCTCAGAAATGTGAAACACTGACACAAAACAATAAAGTCCGAATTGGGTGCTGTCCTCTTAAGTTCTCCTACCCTTTCCCTCCTCTCAAAATTGATCAAGAAAAAAATTGAGGCAATATAAAGAATTACAGAGTAAGGCTGCGGCTATTCAAATGTAGCGCTGTGTACAGATTTTCGGTTTCATCTTCTTGCCCCCGTAGTTTTAGTTTTGTTTTTTCCAGTTCGGTCTTCAATACCTCATTAGCTTTCGTCACCTTCTCAAACGATGTTTCCAGGGCACTTACTTCTCGCTCTTTAGATTGAAGAGACGACTTTAATTGCGTCAAGTCCTCTCTTAGGATGGCGTTTTTCCTTAAGAATGCTCGAAACAGACTTTGAAGGTCCTCCAACATGTTTCGTATATCGTATAGCGTGGGTTCAGCATCAGACTCCTCATCATTGTCCGCCATATTGTCGCTTACTTCTTCCTGACCGTTAAGTTCTTTGTTGGACCTTTTTGCTGCGTTTGTCTCCTCTTCAATAGAGCCACGGTCTTCCCGTTTGTTTTTCTTTCCTGTTTCCCGTGTATTTTTCTTTCCTGTCATTGATTGTGGCAAGCTTACCAATGATTTTGCATAAGGGAGAAGAGGGAATTCACTGCCGCTCAAAACTCATGTCCGCTCTCACGGACGACACGCATGCTCCCCCACGACACGCATCTTTTATTGTTTATTAAAGTTGCCAAGTAGATACTAATCAAGAATGGCTGATTTTGATCTAGTCTTTGATGAAAGTGGATTTTTTCTGCTGTACGCCACAATGCTGGGTATCAAAGGTATGTGATTATACACATTTTACATTGTTCAATCCATGCAGTTAGGACCTTAGAATTAAAAACGCTACAGTCTGTAAAGTGAGGAAACTTAGTTAATAAGAAGACTTTTGTTTCTTTTTTCTTAACTAAACTGTAGCAGAGAAAGGTTTGTTGTTACATGTATGTGATCAGTGTTGTTTTCTAGTAGTCACAACATACCCTGGGCAGTGGAAACAAACTTAATATGTTTTTTTTTCACCCACAGTTATAAACCTTCACACAAACAGATGTGTAAGAACCATAGGCAAGGTGAGGATGACAATTTTTAAAATAATAATATTTAGTCCAATGCTTCCTATTTAAAATGGTTCAGTACTTTAAGTTCTTGTTTTACATACCACAGTGCGACTTGTATGTTGGGGTTGTTTCAGTGCAAAAAAACGTGACACAACTTATTTAACCCTTCTTTCTTTCTAGATGGAGAATGTGCGATGGTGTCCCAACTCGCCCTGCACCAAGGCACGACCAATGAAATCTCAAGCAGCAGTCCACATTGGGTAAACTATTGATTTTCTCTTAAAGATGAAATGCCAGTCAACCTATCTCTCCTATCCCAACCTCATGCTTGTTGTTGCCGGCTTAATTGCTTTACGGGCCTCCCTTCAGGGCCACTAGGACTTTGGTAATGTGTTAGGTGCTTTGGTCAGGGGTTTCCAGGGCCAGGCAGGGCCAGGCCACTGGGCAAGTTTAGTGGCTTTAAGGACAGTTTGTTCCACTGGCCTGTGGTACAGCCGTCCCTCCCCTAAAAAAAATTCGGAGTCCAACCTGGTTTGACCATCTTACTGGAGAGTTTTTCAAGTTCAAAACGTTTGCTGCAAAAATTGAATTGAAACCCCAGGTTGGGGTGTAGAATCGTTACTCTTTAATCTTGGTACTCCTAAGACAGTAATGACTATACTAGGAGGAATAATTACAGAATGATAAATAATTTACATAAAATGTACAATGTAGGATAAAATAACATAATAAATAAGGTAATAAAAACGTAGATAAAAACGAGATAATATAAATAATGTAATATAAAATTTGTATGAACTAATCCGACCTAATAAATGACAGAACATTTGATTTAAATGTATCTAAATTATCAATATCAATGCATTTAAATGCAAGAATTGTCTTTCTTAAAGGGGCGATGTCACAAGGATTTTGCTGTTTTCAAGGCTGTTGCCTAACAATATTTCAAGGAGCCCAGAAGGGCAAAAGCCAAAAAGTTAGGAGCCCAACAGGTAATGCTTTGGGAGCTGCTGCAAAAATTTAGGCGCTCAAAGGACTTTCTTGGGTGCCCCAGGCTGCTGGGCTCCTGTTAGGCAGCAGCCTTGTGTTTTAGATCAATTCTGTGCTAAAACCATTACTTTGAGGCTTTAATCATAAACAGGCAAAATGCTTCTGTAAAGCTACGATGAAGATATCAAATGAATTTTTCCAGAGAGGGCTAACCATAACAATAAATTTCTGGAATACGTAGCATCAAATTTCTTGGAACATGTAGCATCAAAACTCGAAAAAATTGGCCAATTTTTTCAAGTTTCAATCCATTTCCATCCTTGCCACCTGTAGCGACAGGCGACAGGAAACAGTCTCAGTACCTTCAAATAGTCTTCAATAACAAAACTAGATAATAAGTTTTGGAATTCAATTGATGCGAAGACACTTTCTACCTTTTTATAAAGTTGCCAAATAGCGTGACAATACCCTTTAAATAAGGGACCAGACCAGAGCTATAATTATTACATAGTTTAGTCATAATGTTTTTTTCATGCACACTAAACCTGATATGCTCAAGATGTTCATCAGTATCTTGATTGCAACTGCAGTGTGCTACACTAAATGTTTTTGCACATTGTCTAGTCACATTATGTGTTTACTGGATCAAAGTTGCAGTTAACGGACAGCTTTCGTTGCTGATCAATGATTCCATTAACTCCTCTTTAATAACATTAGTACTGAGGTTACATGCTTTGTGCCATCCTATTTGGACAAAAAGAATTGGAAACTCTCATTTGAAGTAATTTTAGCTTTTTTCTGAGCAGTCTTTTGAAACGCAGCACTAAACAGTACCATTCACATGTTTTACCAGGAAATGGAAGCATCGGAGAACCCTTCACTTCAGACTGGAGGACCTGATCCCATGTTGTTCTGTACAGCTTCCAAGAAAAACAGGTTTTACATATTTTCCACCAGGCAGCCTGATCTCAGGTACGTTTTCTATGGGCTCTTTCCTACTATGGTTGTATAAATTAGCTTGAACTGCGAGATACTGCAGCAACAATGAATACTGAAACTTCCTTGTTGATGTTTTAATACAAGCTGTTAAAAGATTGGCTAGCCACCGGGCGTCAAAAGGGGCCCTGTGTTCTGTAGGTGCTCCGCTATTTCCATTCCATAGCAAAACAATTCTTGAAGCACTTTTACGTGATGTTCCTTCGTCAACGCCGTTTCTTGCATTCTGATGGCAGAGATTTCCATGTTGATATTGTGAATTGCTGTTTTCCTTTGCTCTGCTGTACCTGTGAAGCAGTGAAACCTACGTCCAGGGAAAAACACGTCCTCAAAACTACATCTGCGAAACTCAAGCAATGTTAACAACCTTGCGATTGCACTTGCGATAGGCTTCAAAGGTAGGTTGGACAAGATTACCAATCGTTGCGTTGTTCTGAAAGAGTTGCTTAATATGCCTTGCGAAAGATGCTGTGGCTGAGTAAAAAGGCGTTCCGTCAAACCGCTCGTAGATAGCCTTCAACGCACCATTCAGCTCTTCGTATGACTTAGCTGACCGCTTAAACAGTTTCTTTCCTCTGGGGCGCAGGAACACGATGGCATTACCAGGTTGATGTGCTGTAGGCCTTGCTGTGAGTCTGAAGAGTTCTTCAAATTCTTCTGTGTTCACTGAGCTGCCTCGGATCACCAAGTAGAAGGTCTTATTCTTCTGAAATTGATCTTTGTCGTTGACAATGGCGGAAAGGACTGCGACAACTTGATGAGCATTGAAGCCAGATATATCATATAGTGGCCTTCCATTGAATAGTGCCGCAATGGGCGGGAGACCGCGAGGAAGCTTTTCTTTGAAGACTTCTTTGCAAGCCTGCACTTGACAAACGTACACTGCTGTGTGGTAAAACACAGCTGTGTTGCTGTTACTTGGATCCATTATAAGCGCTTTCTTTCTCAAACTTCCGTCTGGCTCGGGCTCGCTTCTTTCAGTTGTTCTTTGAAATTTCTTTGTAGTGAATCAATCACAGTTGACTGGTCGCCTGACATCAAAAGAAGTATGAGAAAAATGTTTTTATGGCTTCTACCCTGGTGCTGGTCATGATATTTTTTCTTTCCCACTTACGTGTCGTTGGCAATGGCGGAGAGGACTGTGTGCGACAACTCGATGAGCATGGAAGCCTGACAAATTGGGGGTTTTCACATGACGTCACTAAAATTCAAATTGCAAAACTATTGATCCTCCTGATACAAAGACTACGAGTACTCGTAGTCTGAGTAGGTCTGAATAGTCCCTCTTTCGCTTTGGTAAGGGCTTAAAACTAATAGGAAGTTCATCCTCAAATAATTTTTTTATGAGCTTGTTTTTGACAATCGAACACAACAGCGTCGCGATAGCCGGTGGCTTCAGCCATGTTGTCCTTTTTCTCTTTCACGTCCTCGTGTCCCTCGCGTACTTATTCATAATTTCAATGAATTCACACAAGTAGGGGATACCAGCTGTCTCAGAGGGTTCGAGAAAAATTATGGACGGAAGTCAAATAAAAATAGAAGGATGCATTACTGCTGAACTGCCGGGTGAAAAAATGTCTAAGTTTAAGTTGCTAACTCTTGGCTTGTCAAATCAAAATAAACAGAAATCTAAACAGTTCGTCTTTACTCACGAGTGACCACCAGTCTAGACAAGATTTTGGTCGCTGGATTCTATGTTTAGGAAAACACACGTGTAGAGGGAACCGGAAACTAGAGGCAAAGTAGTTTTTATTAACTTTCAGTAGTTTAGTTACTTTCTGTTTGAGTTTCTGCGTTTAGTTTATGCTTATAAAATAAAGGGTAAATGATGTCTCAGTTTAACAGGCCATTTCCAGTTGTTCTGAGAATTATTCGGGTGACTTCCGGTCAGTAATGTCCAATTTAACTGCCAGTTTTCGAAAGCGATCATTCCAGGTCGATTACATTCCATTAAGCCGAAAATCCGCCGATGTCTGATTTATTTGACTTTGTTAAGTTCACAAGGAATTTTTTCTGATTAGATATTCCGAGAGGTACACGAGCAACCCCTTCTTTTTCTTAGTCCGTCGGGCGTGACCCGAAAAGAGGCACGTGAGGAAAACTGGTCTCGCTAGGGCTAGCTAAAACGCGCGCGCTCTTTTGTCCTTTTCCGCCTTTTAATGGTATTGGAATCATGTGATGACCTCGTGACTTGAAAACAAGTTTAAGCACCTGCCCATATCCCGTACTATTACTTTCACGTGATATTCCCGTGCATTAGGAAACTGAAAGTGCTTTCCAAGCATACTTCAAACGAATATTACAATTTATTTATTTTTTTAATATATTACGAATGTTAATTCCCGCTTCTTTACTTTTTATTTAGATTGGCAATCTTGAAGTTAAGGTCTTCGTTATTTTAACTTGAACTAAATACTGAATAGTAAGGATATAAAAGCAGTTGAATGGTATCTTTGCGCATAAAGTCCAAGTTTTAAAGTTTGTATGTTTAGTCCACAAATAAGTGAAATGTCAAGCAAAGAATCGTGAAATTTGTCCCGAAACAAACCTCACTCCAAATGATCAAACGCTGTAGTACGCTCTGGGTTTGAAGTAGGCAGCAACCGTGAAGACTGCACAGGCTACTATTGACCAATATGCGTAGTCAAATCCTTGAATAGTTTTATTTATTTAAGAGAGAGATCTATGTACAAATCTGGGCATGTCCGCGGGTAGTAAAGGCTAATTGCTAAGCGGGCCATGCCTTACCTTGCTATGAATACAGAACTCCACATCAATATGTCAGTTTATTATATGGCTAGCTCCGTGAGCGGGCAAGATGAACCAAACCGCGCGCTGTCATTGGCTACCCGAGCGGGCAAGATGGAGCCATCTTGCCCGCTCGGGACTACCCGCTGCATCCCGAAAGCAAAATTTCACCAAAAGCCATATAATAAATCCTTTATTGACCAAGTTTGTTCGGTCAAGATGGCTGGATATTGGCCTCGTTTTTTTTTTTTGCGAGTTTATGGACCTCGACTTCGTCTCGGTCCATAAACACGCAAAAAAAGAACTTGGCCAATATCCAGCCATCTTGACCTCACACTTGGTCAATAACCCAAACATATATACATTTCTTTCAGCTGAACCGAAAATGCTTGTATTTACATTTTTGTATAGACACAACTACATCAGTGAATATCTATCCCCTTTTGCTTTAAAAGAGCAGACGAGCTTAAAAGAGCCTCTCAATAAAGCACTGAAATTGTGGATCGTTGGATGTTCCAACGATCTACAATTTGTTTTTCGTGTGAGCCGCAAATCACGACAAATGTTACAAAGTCCAGTGTCTCGACAGCCTAAGCTCGGAAGCACTGAAGAGATTTGTCCGTGTGCAAACCTTATCCGCAATGGTCAAACGATGTGTAGCTTTCTGCGTCTGACAACGCCTGGTTAAGACTCATATTATCAAATTCCTCGGATGTTTGCGCTACTTGGTCTTCTTTTTGAGAAGAAATCTCTTTTAGACGCTGATCGGAGTAAAACAATTTTTGAAGCTCTTTCAGAGGCTGTTTCTTTGTCACCGTTTTCTTCTTTGCGATGGCCTCGTTGATTGCCTCGATCGCCCCTCTCCTTGCATCCCAGTCTCCTGAGAAGCAATGAAATGTTGCTCCCTCGAAAAACACGTCTTCAAAATCATATTTGCCCGTCTTTAGTAATTTTATCAACCGCGTGATTGCACTTCCGATCGGAAGAATGGCGAAAGCGTCATTTTGTTGGCTTGGTTTCTTTGCTTTCGCCAAGCGTCGGGCGATCTCAAACATCAAAATCATGTAGGCTTCAATGGTGGCCTGGGGTAAACCTTCATTCTGCGTGTTGTCCTTTAAGAGGTTACTTAAGTCCTTTGCAAAGGATTCTGTGTCTGTCTTGTAGTGTGCTTTTAAAGCACCATTCAACGCGTCGTAATTTTTAGCCTTCTGGGTAAACTTTATGTATCCTCTTGGGCGCATGAATACAATGGCATTACCAGGTTGTTTTCGTGAAGGCCTTGCCCAGAATTTGATGAGTTCTTCGAATTCGGCTTGTGGGTTTTCCTCTGAGCTATCGCGGATCAATAAGTAGAAGGTCTTATTCGTCGTAAACTGATCTTTGTCGTTCACAATTTGAGAGAGCAACGCGACAACTTGTTGACCATCAAAGCCGGTTATATCATAGACTTTTCCTTTGAACCGTTTCGTATTGGACGGCCTGTCTTCCTCTGATAATGGCTCAAAACCACTGGGAAGTTCATCCTCAAAGAATTTTTTATGGGCTTTTTTTTGAGAAGCGAACACAGCATCGTCACTGTAGCTTTGAGCCATGTTGAACGTGTTCTTTTAACTCCCGAATGTCTCTCGCGCTTCTTTCGCTTCTCTTTTCTAATTTCCTTGAAGGGCCAGCAGCGTTTGGACCAATCAGTTTGGCTGGTCGCTTGACGTCACCCAAGAAGGTTCGAGAATGATTGATGACTGTCATAGCTTACGCCTTGGGGCTGGTCATGCTATTTTTTTATCTTTCCCACAGAGCTTTCCAAGCTGAACAGTAACGTCTTTTAAGAACTAAAGCACAGTTCTAACAAAGATTATGTGTTCCGAGCAGCTCCCAGTTTCTCGAGAGGGAGGATTAAGAAAAACTGCGAGTTTAGAGGAACCCAGGTTATCTTTTCGGGCATCGAAAACATTTGGTCATACTCGTATACTCAATCGATTATTAGTGTTCGATTTGTTTATATCAGTTGTTCTCAGAATTATTCGGGTGACTTCCGGTCAGTTATGTTCTATTCAGCTGGCGATTTTCGAAAGCGATCGTTTTAGGTCGATTACATTCCATTGAGCCGAAAATCGTTATCTGATTTGTTTGACTTTGTTATGTTCTCAAGGGATTTTTTCTGCTTAGATATTCCGAGAGATACACGAGCAACCTCTTTTTTTTTCTTAGTCCGTCGGGCGTGACCCGAAAAAAGCCGCGTGAAGAAAACTGGTCTTGCTAGGGCTAGCTAAAACGCTCTTCTGTCCTTTTTCGCCTTTTAATGGTGTTGGAATCATGTGATGACCTCGTGACTTGAAAACAAGTTTAAGCACCTGTCCATATACTGTACTATTACTACCACGTGATATTCCCGTGCATTAGGAAACTGAAAGTGCTTTGCAAGCATACGTCAAACAATAAATAGTACAATCGATTTTTAAGTAAAAAATATTACGGATGTTATTTCCCGCTTCTGTACTTTTTATTTAGATTTGGCAGTCTTGAAGTTAAGGTCTTCGTTATTTAAAACGGAAGGATATAAAAGCAGTTGAATGGTGTCTTTGCGCATAAAGTCCAAGTTTTAAAGTTTGTATGTCCAGTCAACAAATAAGTGAAATGTCAAGCAAAGAATCGTAAGATTTGGCCCGAAACAAACCTCCCTCCAATGATCAAACGCTGTAGTACGCTCTGGGTTTGAAGAAGGCAGCAACCGTGAAGACTGCACAGGCTACTATTGACCAATATGGCGTGGTCAAATCCTTGAATAGTTTTATTTATTTAAGAGAGAGATCTATGTACAAATCTGGGCATGCATAGTAAAGGCTAATTCGCTAAGCGGGCAATGCCTTAACATGCTCTGAACACAGGACTCCACATCAATATCTCAGTAGATATACAGTACGCTCAACTGAACTAAAAAATGCTATTTGCATTTACATTTTTGTGTAGACGCAACTGCATGAATAATCATGACATTTTTAAAAAAGAGCAAACATGCTTAAAAGAGCCTCTCAATAAAACAAATTGTGGATCGTTGGATGTTTCAACGATCAACAATTTGTTTTTCGTTTGACGCGCAAATCATGACAAATGTTACAACGTCCAGTGTCTCGACAGCCTTAGCTCGGAACCACTGAAGAGATTTGTCCGTGTGCAAACCTTGTAAGCAAAAGTCAAACGCTGTATAAATTTCTGCGTCTGACAACGCCTCGTTAAGACTCATATTTTCTAATTCCTTGGATGTTTTCACTAGTTGGTCTTCTTTTTGAGAAGAAATCTCTTTAAGACGCTGATCCGAGGAAAACAATTTTTGAAGCTCGTTCAGAGGCTGTTCCTTTGTCGCTGTTTCCTTCTTTGCGGTGGCCTTGTTGATTGCTTCGGTCGCCGTTCTCCTTGCATCCCAGTCTCCTGAGAAGCAGTGAAATGTTGCTCCCTTTAAAACACGGCTTCCAAAATAATATTTGCCTGTTTCTAGTAATTTTATCAACTTCCGATCGGAAGGATCGCCGAAAAGCGTCTTCGTTCTTTGCTTTCACCAAACGTCGGGCGGTCTCAAAACAGCAAAATCATGTAGGCTTCAGTGGTGGCTTCGGGAATGTCTTTATTCTGTGCGTTATCCTTCACGAGTTTCTCAATTTCCATTGCGAAGGCTGTTGTGTTGGTCTCGCAGTGTGCTTTTAGGCACCATTTTAGCGCGTCATAGTTTTTTGATGGTTTCGCGAACCTCACTTTCCCTTCGGGACGGAGAACCACAATGCCATTGCCAGGTTGTTTCTTTGTAGGATTTGCTTTGACTCTGTAGAATGGTTCGAATTCGGCTTCTTTGTTGTCCTCTGAAGTGTTGCGAATTAGCAAGTAACGGTTTTACCCTTCTTGAATTAATCTTTGTCGTTAACAATTAGAGAGAGCTGTGCGACAACTTGTTGACCATAAAAGCCGGTTATATCATAGACTGTTGCTGTCCATGTTTTTGGCATTTTGGATGGCCAGTCCTTCTTCTGATAACGGCTCAAAACCGCTGGGAAGTTCATCATCAAAGAATTCTTTATGAGCTTTAAGTTGACAATCGAACACAGTGGTGTCGCTGTAGTTTTGAGCCATGTTGAACGTTTTCTTGTCTCTCTCCCTTCTTTCGCTTTTCTTTTCTAATTTCCTTGTAGGGCCAGCAGCGTTCGGACCAATCACAGTTTGGCTGGTCGCCTGACGTCACCCAAAAAGGTTTTACAATGATCGATGACCGCCATAGCTTACGCCTTGGGGGCAGGTCACGCTATTTTGTTTTTCCCACAGAGCTTCCCGAGCTGAACAGTAAACGTCTTTTAAGAACTACTGCACAGTTCTAACAAAGATTATGTGTTTCGAGCAGCTCGCAGTTTCCCGAGAGGGACGATAAAGAGAAACTGCAAGTTTAAGGGAACCCAGGTTATCATTCGGAAGATTGAAAACATTCAATAATAATCGTATACTCGATCGATTATTAGTGTTCGATTTGTTTATTTCAGCTGTTCTCAGAATTATTCGGGTGACTTGACTTCCGATCAGTTATGTTTGATTCAGCCGTCGATTTACGAAATCGATCGTTTAAAGTTGATTATGTTCAGTCAAGCTGAATATCGATTTATTTTGATTTATTTGGCTGTGTTAAGTTCGAATGGAGTTTTGTTTGATTAGATACCCCGGGAGATACAGATAATAGGCACCTTAAGATAACCCGATTTTCACGCACGGGTACGGCTGGCGCCATTTTGAATTCATTAAATGATGACGTGTTCGCGTCCTTCCCGTAAAAGCTACACGTTTTCCGGGGTAATCAGTGGTCTACCCGTGACTTCGCTCCGGGTAAAAATGGAGAAACGGATAAGTTTTTATGGTCTTTATCTTTGCTTATTAGACTAGAATTGTATCCAGATTCTTTGCATAAACATATGTTTTTCTGATTTGTAGCATTTTGGGACTACGAAAAAGTTTTCTTGAGGTAAACATGTAAAGAAATTTTTGCCTGTCAAATAACGTGCTGCTTTCCTAAACACGCGATGACTGAGGTGTAGTCTCTTCGCCAAAGTTTAGTTGAGACACATTTCAAATAGATTTAATATGCAATAGGCCATAAACCACGACAAAAAATACCTAAATTCAAATTAAATACTTCATGTTGACTTGAAAAGATACTTCTTGACTAAAACTTTTTGATAGAAGTAAACGAGGCTTCTTCAATTTTTGAGTCGAAGACATATTTGTAGTATTTCGTAAGAAAAAGAAAAGGCAATTAAATCTGAGAGAAATATATTTTTAAGTCAATTTCAGACGATGTTCAGATGGCATACGAAACACGATACAGCCCTTGCATTTTTGCGCAGATCGTACCTGGTGTCACCCGGTGTATCTTAAGTTTGATTGGTTTCCCGTGTAGCCGAGTACGGGTACGGGTAATCCTACCCGTACCCGTACCCGTACCCGAAACCTAGGTATCTTAAGGTCTCTAATGTCCGAGGACAACTACCGAGGACTAATGTTAACCCATTTAGTTTATCCTTTAAGTATTTCCACACCAGTTCATCTTAGGAAGGTTATTGGCTTACTTTATTGCTTTCTAATTCCCCAAAACAATTGCCAAGAAAACGACTGATTTGTTACATACATGTACATAGATATATACTTAGGTTTTTTCCAGAAGTGTAATATATATACAATTGAAAACTAAAATAAGGGTAAAAAGAAAGATGACTCTAGAAAAGGAAGTTAAGAGGTTATCCCTATAGAAAAAACACCCTAAAAAGTACACTAAATCAAAATTAGAATTATCGAAATCGTGACTTGAAAACAAGCTTAAAGGAGCAGTGTCACTAGGATGTTACTGTTTTAGGTCAATTCTGTGCTAAAATCATTACTCTGAGGCTTAATCATAAATAAAATGCTTCTGTAAAGCTACGACGAAGATATCAAATGAAGTTTACCAGAGAGGGCTAACCATAATAAATTTCTTGAGGATTTTTGGAACACGTAGTATCAAAACTCGAAAAAATTGATCAACTTTTTCAAGTTTCAATCCATTTCCATCCATGCCATCCGTGCGACAGGCGACAGGAAACAGTTTCAGAACCTTCAAATAGTCTTTAATAACAAAACTAGATCATTAGTTTTGGAATTCACTTGATGCGAAGACACCTTCTAGCTTTTTATGAAGTTGCCAAATAGCGTGACAATGCTCCTTTAGGCACTTGCCCCATGTGCTATTACCATGACGGAATTTTCCCGTGCATTAGGAAACTGAAAGTGGTTTGCAAAGCACACTTCAAACAATAAGAACAAGTATAATAAAAATGTTTAAAGGTGTTCTCTCCCACTACAGTGGAACCTCGATTTAACGAAGTCGGTGGGGACCGGCCAAATTTGTTCGTTAAATGGAGGGTTCGTTATATCGAAAACCTCGATATAACGAATTGGAGGGGAAACGACCAAAATGTTCGTTATATCGAGGTCATAGTTAATGATTGATTTGTAACACAGGTGACTTCTGTGGAAATACTATAGTGCCAATGTCTATGACTTATAATAAGCCGTTGACTGAAAGGTTGCTGTCTCTCAGTTTACCATAAGGATTAAAGGATTTGTTGATTGTTGATCTGTTCAGCGTTTATCTTCTGTCGCATGTTGACAGTGTAATTCGTTATATCGAGGTAGATTTTACGTTTGGGCTTCCGGATTATGTTCGTATATCGAGGTTCGTTATATCGAGGTTCTATTTCATACATTTCACTGTAATTTTGGCCGGGACTCAGAGTATTATTCGTTATATCGAGGACTTCGTTAAATAGAGGTTCGTTAAATCGAGGTTCCACTGTACTTAACTTTGGCAATCTTGAAGTTATGTTGCTTGTTATTTTAAACTCAGTAATAGCCGGGAGCAGTTGAATATTACCCACGCGCATAAAATCCAAGCAAAGGCTGGTGTCATAATGTGCATGAAACGAAACTGGAAAAGCTTTCTAAAGTTTGTATGTCCAGGCCTCAAATAAGTGAAATATATCGAGCAAAAAATCGTGAGATTTAGCCTCACTCCAAATGATCAAATGCAGAATTACGCTCTGCGTTTGAGGTAGACAGCAACCGCGAAGACTGCCCGGGCCTCTCTTGGCCAATACGCATATTCAAATCCTTGAGTGTTTGTGCTAGTTCTTCGACAGAAGAACGGTTATCAGGGCAAAACGTTTCTTGAAGTTCTTGAAGTTGGCGCTTTGTTTCTCTTTCTTCTATTGCTTCCTTGAAGAGAAGAAAGGTTGTCAAGTTGACGGTGACTCTTGTCTCCTTCGGGTATTTGATATTCATGTGGGCCTCGTTGATTTCTTCAATCGCTTTTCTCCTTACTTCCGGATTTCCTGTGAAACAGTGAAATCTTCTTTTGGGAAAAACACGTCTTCAAAACTAGAAATGCCAACCTCTAGTAAGTTTATCAACCGTGCGATTGCATTTCCGATCGGAAGAACGTCGAAAGCCTCCTGTTTTCCGCTTGGGTCCTTTACTTTCACCAAACGTCGGGCGATCTCAAACAGCAAAATCATGTAGGCTTCAATGGTGGCTTCGGGAATATCTTTATTCTGTGCGTTATCTTTAAGAGTTCTTAATATCCTTCGCGAAGGATGTTGTCTTGGTCTCGTAGTGTGCTTTTAAGGCACCATCAGCGCTCTCATATTTTTTTGGTGGTTCCGTGAACATCACTTTCCCTTTAGGACGAGGAATAATTCATTGCCAGGTTGGTACTTTGTAGGACATGCTTTGAGTCTGTAGAGTTGTTCGTATTCGGCTTCTTCGTTGTCTTCTGAGGTGTTGCGAATCAGCAAGTAAAAGGGTTTTACCACTCTTGAATTGATCTTTGTCGTTCACAATTTGAGAGAGGAGTGCGACAACTTGTTGACCATGAAAGCCGGTATATCATAGACTATTCCTGTCCATCTGTTTGGCATACTGGATGGCCAGTCTTCCTTTGGTAAGAACTGAAAACCACTCGGAAGTTTATCCTCAACTTGTTGACCATGAAAGCCGGTTATATCATAGACTATTCCTGTCCATCCGTCTGGCATATTGGATGGCCAGTCTTCCTTTGGTAAGAGCTGAAAAACCCTCGGAAGTTTATCCTCAAAAATATTTTATGCGCTTCAACTTGACAATGGAACACAACCAGCGTCTCGATAGCCGGCTGCTTCAGCCAGTGTGAACTCTTTCTTTTCACATCCTCGTGTCCCTCGCTTACGTATTTAATGTAAATGACGTCACACAAGCAGGGGGTGCCAGCTGCCTCAGAATGTTCGGAAAGCGTATTGACCAAAGCGGAAGAAAATAGAAGGATGCATTACTGATGAACTGCCGGTTAAGTTTAGTTTGCGGACTCTTGGCTTGTCAGTTCAGTATAAACTGTCTATACTTGTTTCTTGAACGGAAATATAAACATTTCGATTGCCCACGAGTGATCGCCAGTCTAGGCAAGATCTCAGTCACCGGATTCTATGTTTGGGAAATTACCACGTGTGGAGTGAACAGCAGGGACCACGAGGAAACGCAGTTTTTTTATAACTTTCAGTTTTATAGATATATTCCCTTTCGCTTTCCGGAGTCTAATCTACCCTTTTAAAGTAACAGGTAAAAAAATTCCCGTCCCAGTTCAATAGGCCATATCCGAGTTGCGCTTTACCTCTGCCAAAATGAACCTTCATGCGAAACCAATTTACATGATATTGAGTTCCGCCTGCAGGTTCGTTTAATGCAAATCAAACTTCACTGAATTTCATTTCGAAGATAGTTATTTTAGAAAATGACCAATTTATTGTGTACGAAATGAGCGAGTTTGTGTCGGAGTTTGTCGAGTGCTGCTACTGGTGCAGTGAGCAATGTTCGGAGAGTAGAGAAAACAAGTATGGCCATCAACCTAAAAATTCTCCTTAAAGGCCGCCATGAATTCCCTGGGAGGTAGAAGGGAGAATTTCCACCTGTTGTTTGTTGATGTTGCCTGATGCTCTACGCTAACATCAGTGATAAATTTATTATTATTAACATGTCTCCTCCAATTGAACATTTCAGTGGCGAGAGTGATCGTGAGTGTTCAATGCAAAAACCCTCCAGAGAAGAGATTCTCGCAGCAACTCAGGTAAATGGCTGTTTAAATTCCTACCACACACACACACACGTTATGATTAATAATGTTGAGAGAAAACCACCTGCATTGTGTCACGTTCCGTCAACACGGAATGCAGTTTTTAAGTCAAGCTGTATGAATAAAAATCGAAAGGATTAGCCTGATCCGATCTTCAAATGTCACGGAGTATTCGAGACATTTATTTGTCCGACCTTGTGTCTAGTTCCCTATTAGGAAACACCATTATAGTTTTTGTCGTTATTTATAGCTTCTTCTATTAAGGTGCGTCTTTTAACTAGAGAAAGAAAAAAAACGTTTAACTTAACGCTATGGAAGCACACAGCTGTATGGGAAGGAGGTGGGGAGATAAATTTCTAGTGGACGTTTTTTTTTTTTGATTAGCAGACTCTTCACTCAGTTCGTTGAGCAAAGAGGGAACAAAACGAGAGAAAATAATGTTCGCATGTAGACGCGCGTGAAAACACAATCACTCCAGGAATTCGTTTCTTGTTTGTAACACAAAGTTATGACTTGTGGCCTTTATACTGAGATCACGTTTCGCGTGAAAAAAGTCATTTTGTGAATCACACCAGCCAAAAAACATGCCACAAGAACGACTACATGAAATGCCTGCCTTACTACCCTCAAGAAGCTGGCGGTGGAAACTGCTTTACAGTCAGTAAAGATAACTAACAAAAGTTGACCTTTTCTCCGTGTGTTACTATGTCAGGGTTCTGAAGGAACAAAGAAACTCCCTGAAGAGGCCACTCTCCATACCACGATGGGTGACATTACGTTAAATTATTCTCTAAAGAGTAAGTTTAGAAAAATAATTTAATAAATAAACATTAAAACCAGTAGGTTTAGTTAGTTCATTTTCTTCAGTCACATGTACCGTATATGGTGCAAAGTTCTCACTGTTTGAATTTTTTGTAGATGTCCCAAGACTGTGGAAAACTTCGCAACTCACAGCGAGAATGGTTATTACAACTCGAATATTTTCCATCGTGTTATTCATCAGTTTATGATACAGACGGGAGATCCAGAAGGTAAAAGGTGTTTTCAATTTTATTTTTGGGGTAAGGGTGTGGTTTGGTATTCATACGCAGTTGTTCATCTTTCTTTTGTAGCTTAATTGACAGTTTTGAATGCAAGGGTCATTTCTTTCCAGGTGTCGAGTTTTTAGTGTAGTTCTTATAGGAAGCTTAAGTCGAGTTCAAACATCGAACCTGTCTTCAGTCAGTCGACGAAAGTCATTTTACACCAGTTCCAATTCTATGTTACTGTAATCATGACAATAATAATAAGATTAAGTTCAGTGTGACAAATGTCGCTATGTTCGGATGTAGCGGCTGTTTCGTATCGCTACGTTTGTGTGTCGCACGTGTCACTAAATGCAGCTAAAATGGCTACCGAATTTTGGCCAAACCTTCCTAAAATTGTAAAAGTCTACTTTTTATTTGTCTTTTCTAGGTAATGAAACTGAATAGAACGCATATTGTTGAAAAAAAATGTTGCCTCAAAACAGTAATGTGTTGCCTTTGGAGAAAGGGCTATGTAAAACAAATATGATACACTTTGGCACAGCTTGATGTCTGTTATTCCCGGGTCAGAAATCTTGAAAAGAAGCTTAACGAAATATAACAAATCAGATTATGTTTGAGCACCTTCGGACATTTTTGCTTAAAACCTGAAATACTACGTTACTTTGGGAGGATCGCACTTTCAAAACAAAGAACCACAAGCCTTTAGTCTATTCCATAATTCCTCTGCTGTCATTCCTTGGTGCTTTCAGTTCCAGTTCTTTATAACTTTGTTTGTTCTTTTATCTCAGGGGATGGTACTGGAGGAGAATCTATCTGGGGCGGTGAGTTTGAAGATGAGTTAACAGGAATTTAAGACATGATCGTCCTTACACAGTAAGCATGGCTAATGCTGGACCAAACACAAACGGCTCTCAGTTCTTCATTACTGTGGTGCCAACGGTAAGGGAACTTTTATTCTCAGTTCTGAAGACGTTTCGCGTTCGAAGTGACCGTTAAAACTCTCGAAAAAGTTTGCTCGCGTTTCTGGAAAGGCACAGACATTTGAGGCCAAAAAATCTCTCAGTTTTCTCCCATTTAAGGGAGCTCTTAAGTTCTCGAGAAACTCCTTTGGGTTTTTCAATTTTTCCCCATAAATGACGTTCGCCGAAGCATTTTTTGTTCAAGGTAGACAACCAAGGCTTTCCTTCAAAAACGAAAACTGTATGGGTACGAGGTAGAATGACGTGGAATCTTCTGATTGGTTGTTTCTCGGTTTTGAATTTTCGCGCGCAAGTAACAACCACTCGGAGATGCTACACGGTTCTATGTAGGGTTACATCATCAGTATGGAATTTTTCGGGTCCAGTCTCTGGTATCTCTTGAGCGAAGGGAAGCATTGAGCGCGACTAATCAGCTTTTATCTTTTCATGACAGCCATGGCTGGATAACAAGCACACTGTATTCGGCCGTGTGATCAAAGGAATGGATGTTGCACAAGCCATAAGTACCGTGAAGACAAATCCAAAAGACGATAAGCCGTACGAGGAGATCAAGATTATCAATGTGTCATTGAAAGTTTGAAGCGTGGACGAAAGACAAGAACATGACTTGTATTTCTTCATATCTCGAGGAACCCAAACCACTAAATATGACCTCTCCTTCCTGCGGAAAAGAGGAAAATGGCGAGGGAAAAAAATACGCTCTGCAACGTGGTCAAAATGAACTTGTAAAATACTTGTACAGTTTGGAAACAATTTTGGTGTGACACGTGATTGAAACTGCGATTCGCGGTTGCTGACCAAAGGAACGATAGCACGTGACATGTCGTTATGTAACTTGAGGTATTCAGATAGCGACAAATGCACGTGACAATCTTCGGAGTACACGTGCTACTTCTGAATGACCGATATAAAATCGGAAACGCGTGGGATTCTTAGTTTTACAAGGGTTTTTTCAACTGACCGCGCTTTCCCGCTAGATTTTTACACAAGAGCGTAAAAACGCAAGAGCGTAAAAAGTGAAACGTAAGGTCCACACGTATACAGATAATAGAGAGTTTAAGCATGACGTTTACGGCAGACGGCAAAGATTACCTCTGATTTTCTGTTCTTTTCTTGTAATCCTTAAATAAGCCATACAGAAACTGAGAAAAGCGTCTCTAACTACTCACTGCAAATACAAATATTTTGATTCTACTGTACAGAGAGCTGAAGGACAGACGGCAAAAGTTTAATTTTTGCCGTTTACCGTGAACGTCATGCTTAACCTCTCATTATTGAATCCGCGACTTTTCCTTTCCAGAGTCAAGAATTTCCCCGTCCACACGTAGCGTATTCAAATCGAATTCACCTGTCTCACACGCATCCGATGATATCCAGATTCACTGTAGAGAAACTAGGGCTACACGTTGAGCCGTTGTGGTTTATGTTTGGTAGAGACTGGACACGATTTTGTTATGTCATCGGATTCGAAAACATCCGGATTCACCCGTTGCAGATTTTTTTCCATTCTAGATAGCGGATTTTAAAATATCCGGATTCGCTTGATGTGTGTGAACGAAAGCCGTATCCAGAAAGAAAAAGTTGCGGATTCAAAAATATCCTGATACTTGTAGACGGGGTCTAAGGCCCGGTTCATACGTCGAACTTTTCATGTACCGAACCTAATGTTGCTATTAAGTACATGAAAAGTTTGACATATGAATCAATTAGGATCGGCAGATTTGTATTCGGGTCGACTGTACCGTTCTATCCGACCGGGCTTGTTGGATAGAACGCCAAAAGATCGAGTTTGGTTCATACGTCGATCTTCTCATGTACCGAATCTAATGCATAAGTTACGCTTATGTATTTGCTGATATAAGAGAGTTTGTGATTGGCTAGTGAACTGTCAAAAAGGCAGTTGTGCATGAAATGGTGCCAGCGCAAAAAAAATCTAGCCAGTAACTGGAAACATCTCACATGCTTTTCCTGTCTTATTGAATGAATATACACCTAAAACAAACCGAAACATTAAAAGACAAGGCCAGAAGTTACAGAACTGATCGAAACTGAAGGATTTTCACCGAGCATTGAAGTACGTTTCTTCAAAACATAGTTACAAAAAACAGTTGTTAGTGTTTTATTTATTAAATATAGCAACAGCTAGCTGATGCTAAATAAATATCACAGATATCTGCTGAGCCATTGAAGAGTGTTTATTTTGTTCTGTTAAGTGTACAACTGGAAAATTCACATGGTTTCCTCTTGGCGGATATTGAGTTTCGGTCACATGAGAAGTTCGACGTATGAATCATACTGCCGAATTAATTATTCGGTCGACCCAGATAGGTATTAGGTTCGGTACATGAAAAGTTCGACGTATGAACCGGGCCTAAGACTGCATGTCTCAATTAGTAGAAAGAAGTAGCAGCAAACTATGAAACATTTTTCTTTGTCCATACATAAAGTACCACACTAAAAGACACATTTCTTTTATTGCAAGTCGTTTCAACTTACATTTTTCTATAAAATAAATAAATTTTACATTCTGAATTTTGTACAAATGTTTTTTTTCGGTGATTGGGAAACTTCTTGCGATTTCAATTATATATGGAGACTTCGTCTTCAAGCAACTTATGGATTATTACTTCGTTGTTAACGTTAAAAACCAATCTTGTTGGCAGACCATGCAACCTGTGAACATAAAACCTTCCTAACCTTTTTCGCTTGGCTATGAATGTTCTAAAATTCCCTTCTTTTTGCTTGGTAGTGTTTTTTTTAAAAAAAAAACAATTCGAACGTACGCCATTTTGTGAGCAAATTTATCGAAATCTAATATCGACCGGCCTCACACGACCCGTGTTGACGTAGTCTTGTTCAAGTATGTCACGATCGAAGACGGGATTCCTTCCTGTCGAGGATTATTATGATTTTGTTTTCAATCATTGTCGGCTTTCTTTTTCCCTGGTGATCCTGCAGAGTTATCGACAGACCTGATTAACTTGGTCAAATCTGCGCCTGTGGAAACAACAAAAAACAAACAAATTTAGACTGTATTGTATATAAGACAATCAGAACACAACTCTACTGGCTCCCCAGTCCCCATGAGATGTAGATTCCGACTAGCTTTTAGTCCAATCCTTCAGAGCGGAAAAACGTGATAAGCACGTGTGAGTCGTCATTCGGGAAACAAAAGTTACGAACTAAATAAGCTTTCTCAATTCTCCCAGTAAATAGCAACATTTTCTGTCATTAATAGAAAGCTGGTGTATTGTTTTTGGGGTGGAGAATCACTTTTTTTTCGGACAAAACTAATATTATGAGGTTTCCGAACCCTTTATTTCCCCGCGTACTAATATGGACAAATGTGGTTACGGACGATTCAATTAGTCCCTAGAATTCAGTCTCTTCCTGTAAAATACGGCCACTTCCGTAACACAAATTCTCGCGCGCTCATTGGCTAATTGTTATCGTCAATAAGCGGACAGACACATGAATTAATCATTTATGCGATGCGGCAACGAGCGAGAGCGGACAATTTGACAGTTTGTTATCGTAACAAACAAATGGACGTCAATTTTTCATGCGTCTGTCCTGTTATAGACAATGAATTTCGTCATAGTCTGCGGTCCACTCGGCTATCGCCTCGTGGATCCACAACTACTTCAGTGGCAATGCTATGACGAAATTCATGATCATAACAGGACAGACGCATGAAAAACTGACGTCAATTTGTTAATTCGACTGAGAGGCCAGTTGATATCAACACGGGGGTGGTGGGACTGGAAGCCAGAAGAGATCTACCTCGCAGAGGGATTATAAGCCAGTAGAGATCTACAATGGGTTCGGGGGGGGGGGGGGGTGGGGACTTCAGAGCGGGAAAACGTACTGCGCAGCTTTCCGCGCATCCCTAGCCTGCTTGCGGGCAGGTAATAATGCAGGCTGCAACGGTGGAACGAATGGCGGAGTGGTAATGAGGTACGCGAGGATGTCGGTCGGTTGTGATTTATTTAGTACTTGAGGCAAGCATGAAATGTTTTATATGGCATTTCAACTGTTGAGAAAAACAAGTCTCCCCTCATACCTGCTGAGAGGCTCTCTTAGTTATATTCAGTTGATTTGGTTGTAAATATTCAATTATATGTAAAGAGGGTTTGTGGTAAAACTGCCTTCGTACGGAAATTTCTTGTGTACGCGGGGAAATAAGGGTTCGGAACCTTCATAATATTAGTTTTTGTCCGAAAAAAAAGTGATTCTCCCACCCAAAAACAATACACCAGCCTTTCTATTAATGACAAGAAAATGTTGCTATTTACTGGGAGAATTGAGAAAGCTTATTTAGTTCGTAACTTTTGTTTCCCGAATGACGACTCACACGTGCTTATCACGTTTTTCCGCTCTGAAGGGATGGACTAAAAGCTAGTCGAATCTACATCTCATGGGGACTGGGGAGCCAGTAGAGTTGTGTTCTGATTGTCTTATATACAATACAGTCTAAATTTGTTTGTTTTTTGTTGTTTCCACAGGCGCAGATTTTGACCAAGTTAATCAGGTCTGTCGATAACTCTGGGCAGGATCACCAGGGAAAAGAAAGCCGACAATGATTGAAAAAAAAATCATATAATCCTCGACAGGAAGGAATCCCGTCTTCGATCGTGACATTACTTGAACAAGACATACGTCAACACGGGTCGTGTGAGGGCCGTCGATATTAGATTTCGATAAATTTGCTCACAAAATGGCGTACGTTCGAATTGTTTTTTTTTTAAAAAAAAACACTACCAAGCAAAAAGAAGGGAATTTTAGAACATTCATAGCCAAGCGAAAAAGGTTAGGAAGTTTTATGTTCACAGGTTGCATGGTCTGCCAACAAGTATTGGTTTTTAACGTTAACAACGAAGTAATAAATCCATAAGTTGCTTGAAGACGAAGTCTCCATATATAATTGAAATCGCAAGAAGTTCCCAATCACCGAAAAAAAACATTTGTACAAAATTCAGAATGTAAAATTTATTTATTTTATAGAAAAATGTAAGTTGAAACGACTTGCAATAAAAGAAATGTGTCCTTTTAGTGTGGTACTTTTATGTATGGACAAAGAAAATGTTTCATAGTTTGCTGCTACTTCTTTCTACTAATTGGAGACATGCAGTCTTAGGCCCGGTTCATACGTCGAACTTTTCATGTACCGAACCTAATACCTATCTGGTCGACCGAATAATTAATTTCGGCAGTATGATTCATACGTCGAACTTCTCATGTACCGAAACTCAATATCCGCCAAGAGGAAACCAGTGAATTTTCCAGTTGTACACTTAACAGAACAAAATAAACACTCTTCAATGGCTCAGCAGATATCTGTGATATTTATTTAGCATCAGCTAGCTGTTGCTATATTTAATAAATAAAACACTAACAACTGTTTTTTGTAACTATGTTTTGAAGAAACGTACTTCAATGCTTCGGTGAAAATCCTTCAGTTTCGATCAGTTCTGTAACTTCTGGCCTTGTCTTTTAATGTTTCGGTTTGTTTTAGGTGTATATTCATTCAATAAGACAGGAAAAGCATGTGAGATGTTTCCAGTTACTGGCTAGATTTTTTTTGCGCTGGCACCATTTCATGCACAACTGCCTTTTTGACAGTTCACTAGCCAATCACAAACTCTCTTATATCAGCAAATACATAAGCGTAACTTATGCATTAGATTCGGTACATGAGAAGATCGACGTATGAACCAAACTCGATCTTTTGGCGTTCTATCCAACAAGCCCGGTCGGATAGAACGGTACAGTCGACCCGAATACAAATCTGCCGATCCTAATTGATTCATATGTCAAACTTTTCATGTACTTAAGAGCAACATTAGGTTCGGTACATGAAAGTTCGACGTATGAACCGGGCCTTAGACCCCGTCTACAAGTATCAGGATATTTTTGAATCCGCAACTTTTTCTTTCTGGATACGGCTTTCGTTCACACACATCAAGCGAATCGGATATTTTAAAATCCGCTATCTAGAATGGAAAAACATCTGCAACGGGTGAATCCGGATGTTTTCGAATCCGATGACATAACAAAATCGTGTCCAGTTCTCTACCAAACATAAACCCCAACGGCTCAACGTGTAGCCCTAGTTTCTCTACAGTGAATCTGGATATCATCGGATGCGTGTGAGACAGGTGAATTCGATTTGAATACGCTACGTGTGGACGGGGAAATTCTTGACTCTGGAAAGGAAAAGTCGCGATTCAATAATGAGAGGTTAAGCATGACGTTCACGGTAAACGGCAAAAATTAAACTTTTGCCGTCTGTCCTTCAGCTCTCTGTACAGTAGAATCAAAATATTTGTATTTGCAGTGAGTAGTTAGAGACGCTTTTCTCAGTTTCTGTATGGCTTATTTAAGGATTACAAGAAAAGAACAGAAAATCAGAGGTAATCTTTGCCGTCTGCCGTAAACGTCATGCTTAAACTCTCTATTATCTGTATACGTGTGGACCTTACGTTTCACTTTTTACGCTCTTGCGTTTTTACGCTCTTGTGTAAAAATCTAGCGGGAAAGCGCGGTCAGTTGAAAAACCCTTGTAAAACTAAGAATCCCACGCGTTTCCGATTTTATATCGGTCATTCAGAAGTAGCACGTGTACTCCGAAGATTGTCACGTGCATTTGTCGCTATCTGAATACCTCAAGTTACATAACGACATGTCACGTGCTATCGTTCCTTTGGTCAGCAACCGCGAATCGCAGTTTCAATCACGTGTCACACCAAAATTGTTTCCAAACTGTACAAGTATTTTACAAGTTCATTTTGACCACGTTGCAGAGCGTATTTTTTTCCCTCGCCATTTTCCTCTTTTCCGCAGGAAGGAGAGGTCATATTTAGTGGTTTGGGTTCCTCGAGATATGAAGAAATACAAGTCATGTTCTTGTCTTTCGTCCACGCTTCAACTTTCAATGACACATTGATAATCTTGATCTCCTCGTACGGCTTATCGTCTTTTGGATTTGTCTTCACGGTACTTATGGCTTGTGCAACATCCATTCCTTTGATCACACGGCCGAATACAGTGTGCTTGTTATCCAGCCATGGCTGTCATGAAAAGATAAAAGCTGATTAGTCGCGCTCAATGCTTCCCTTCGCTCAAGAGATACCAGAGACTGGACCCGAAAAATTCCATACTGATGATGTAACCCTACATAGAACCGTGTAGCATCTCCGAGTGGTTGTTACTTGCGCGCGAAAATTCAAAACCGAGAAACAACCAATCAGAAGATTCCACGTCATTCTACCTCGTACCCATACAGTTTTCGTTTTGGAAGGAAAGCCTTGGTTGTCTACCTTGAACAAAAAATGCTTCGGCGAACGTCATTTATGGGGAAAAATTGAAAAACCCAAAGGAGTTTCTCGAGAACTTAAGAGCTCCCTTAAATGGGAGAAAACTGAGAGATTTTTTGGCCTCAAATGTCTGTGCCTTTCCAGAACGCGAGCAAACTTTTTCGAGAGTTTTAACGGTCACTTCGAACGCGAAACGTCTTCAGCACTGAGAATAAAGTTCCCTTACCGTTGGCACCACAGTAATGAAGAACTGAGAGCCGTTTGTGTTTGGTCCAGCATTAGCCATGCTTACTGTGTAGGACGATCATGTCTTAAATTCCTGTTTAACTCATCTTCAAACTCACCGCCCCAGATAGGATTCTCCTCCAGTACCATCCCCTGAGATAAAAGAACAAACAAAGTTATAAAGAACTGGAAACTGAAAGCACCAAGGAATGACAGCAGAGGAATTATGGAATAAGACCTAAAGGCTTTGTGGTTCTTTGTTTTGAAAGTGCGATCCTCCCAAAGTAACGTAGTATTTCAGGTTTTAAGCAAAAATGTCCGAAGGTGCTCAAACATAATCTGATTTGTTATATTTCGTTAGCTTCTTTTCAAGATTTCTGACCCGGGAATAACAGACATCAAGCTGTGCCAAAGTGTATCATATTTGTTTTACATAGCCCTTTCTCCAAAGACAATGAATTACTGTTTTGAGGCAACATTTTTTTTCAACAATATGCGTTCTATTCAGTTTCATTACCTAGAAAAGACAAATAGAAAAGTAGACTTTTACAATTTTAGGAAGGTTTGGCCAAAATTCGGTAGCCATTTTAGCTGCATTTAGCTGACACGTGCGACACACAAACGTAGCGATACGAAACAGCCGCTACATCCGAACATAGCGACATTTGTCACACTGAACTTAATCTTATTATTATTGTCATGATTACAGTAACATAGAATTGGAACTGGTGTAAAATGACTTTCGTCGACTGACTGAAGACAGGTTCGATGTTTGAACTCGACTTAAGCTTCCTATAAGAACTACACTAAAAACTCGACACCTGGAAGAAATGACCCTTGCATTCAAAACTGTCAATTAAGCTACAAAAGAAAGATGAACAACTGCGTATGAATACCAAACCACACCCTTACCCCAAAAATAAAATTGAAAACACCTTTTACCTTCTGGATCTCCCGTCTGTATCATAAACTGATGAATAACACGATGGAAAATATTCGAGTTGTAATAACCATTCTCGCTGTGAGTTGCGAAGTTTTCCACAGTCTTGGGACATCTACAAAAAATTCAAAACACAGTGAGAACTTTGCACCATATACGGTACATGTGACTGAAGAAAATGAACTAACTAAACCTACTGGTTTTAATGTTTATTTATTAAATTATTTTTCTAAACTTACTCTTTAGAGAATAATTTAACGTAATGTCACCCATCGTGGTATGGAGAGTGGCCTCTTCAGGGAGTTTCTTTGTTCCTTCAGAACCCTGACATAGTAACACACGGAGAAAAGGTCAACTTTTGTTAGTTATCTTTACTGACTGTAAAGCAGTTTCCACCGCCAGCTTCTTGAGGGTAGTAAGGCAGGCATTTCATTGAGTCGTTCGTCTGTGCATGTTTTGGCTGGTGATTCACAAAATGACTTTTTTCACGCGAAACGTGATCTCAGTATAAAGGCCACAAGTCATAACTTTGTGTTACAAACAAGAAACGAATTCCTGGAGTGATTGTGTTTTCACGCGCGTCTACATGCGAACATTATTTTCTCTCGTTTTGTTCCCTCTTTGCTCAACGAACTGAGTGAAGAGTCTGCTAATCAAAAAAAAAAAACGTCCACTAGAAATTTATCTCCCCACCTCCTTCCCATACAGCTGTGCTTCCATAGCGTTAAGTTAAACGTTTTTTTTCTTTCTCTAGTTAAAAGACGCACCTTAATAGAAGAAGCTATAAATAACGACAAAAACTATAATGGTGTTTCCTAATAGGGAACTAGACACAAGGTCGGACAAATAAATGTCTCGAATACTCCGTGACATTTGAAGATCGGATCAGGCTAATCCTTTCGATTTTTATTCATACAGCTTGACTTAAAAACTGCATTCCGTGTTGACGGAACGTGACACAATGCAGGTGGTTTTCTCTCAACATTATTAATCATAACGTGTGTGTGTGTGTGGTAGGAATTTAAACAGCCATTTACCTGAGTTGCTGCGAGAATCTCTTCTCTGGAGGGTTTTTCCATTGAACACTCACGATCACTCTCGCCACTGAAATGTTCAATTGGAGGAGACATGTTAATAATAATAAATTTATCACTGATGTTAGCGTAGAGCATCAGGCAACATCAACAAACAACAGGTGGAAATTCTCCCTTCTACCTCCCAGGGAATTCATGGCGGCCTTTAAGGAGAATTTTTAGGTTGATGGCCATACTTGTTTTCTCTACTCTCCGAACATTGCTCACTGCACCAGTAGCACCACTCGACAAACTCCGACACAAACTCGCTCATTTCGTACACAATAAATTGGTCATTTTCTAAAATAACTATCTTCGAAATGAAATTCAGTGAAGTTTGATTTGCATTAAACGAACCTGCAGGCGGAACTCAATATCATGTAAATTGGTTTCGCATGAAGGTTCATTTTGGCAGAGGTAAAGCGCAACTCGGATATGGCCTATTGAACTGGGACGGGAATTTTTTTACCTGTTACTTTAAAAGGGTAGATTAGACTCCGGAAAGCGAAAGGGAATATATCTATAAAACTGAAAGTTATAAAAAAACTGCGTTTCCTCGTGGTCCCTGCTGTTCACTCCACACGTGGTAATTTCCCAAACATAGAATCCGGTGACTGAGATCTTGCCTAGACTGGCGATCACTCGTGGGCAATCGAAATGTTTATATTTCCGTTCAAGAAACAAGTATAGACAGTTTATACTGAACTGACAAGCCAAGAGTCCGCAAACTAAACTTAACCGCCAGTTCATCAGTAATGCATCCTTCTATTTTCTTCCGCTTTGGTCAATACGCTTTCCGAACATTCTGAGGCAGCTGGCACCCCCTGCTTGTGTGACGTCATTTACATTAAATACGTAAGCGAGGGACACGAGGATGTGAAAAGAAAGAGTTCAACATGGCTGAAGCAGCCGGCTATCGAGACGCTGGTTGTGTTCCATTGTCAAGTTGAAGCGCATAAAATATTTTTGAGGATAAACTTCCGAGGGTTTTTCAGCTCTTACCAAAGGAAGACTGGCCATCCAATATGCCAGACGGATGGACAGGAATAGTCTATGATATAACCGGCTTTCATGGTCAACAAGTTGAGGATAAACTTCCGAGTGGTTTTCAGTTCTTACCAAAGGAAGACTGGCCATCCAGTATGCCAAACAGATGGACAGGAATAGTCTATGATATACCGGCTTTCATGGTCAACAAGTTGTCGCACTCCTCTCTCAAATTGTGAACGACAAAGATCAATTCAAGAGTGGTAAAACCCTTTTACTTGCTGATTCGCAACACCTCAGAAGACAACGAAGAAGCCGAATACGAACAACTCTACAGACTCAAAGCATGTCCTACAAAGTACCAACCTGGCAATGAATTATTCCTCGTCCTAAAGGGAAAGTGATGTTCACGGAACCACCAAAAAAATATGAGAGCGCTGATGGTGCCTTAAAAGCACACTACGAGACCAAGACAACATCCTTCGCGAAGGATATTAAGAACTCTTAAAGATAACGCACAGACATAAAGATATTCCCGAAGCCACCATTGAAGCCTACATGATTTTGCTGTTTGAGATCGCCCGACGTTTGGTGAAAGTAAAGGACCCAAGCGGAAAACAGGAGGCTTTCGACGTTCTTCCGATCGGAAATGCAATCGCACGGTTGATAAACTTACTAGAGGTTGGCATTTCTAGTTTTGAAGACGTGTTTTTCCCAAAAAGAAGATTTCACTGTTTCACAGGAAATCCGGAAGTAAGGAGAAAAGCGATTGAAGAAATCAACGAGGCCCACATGAATATCAAATACCCGAAGGAGACAAGAGTCACCGTCAACTTGACAACCTTTCTTCTCTCAAGGAAGCAATAGAAGAAAGAGAAACAAAGCGCCAACTTCAAGAACTTCAAGAAACGTTTTGCCCTGATAAACCGTTCTTCTGTCGAAGAACTAGCACAAACACTCAAGGATTTGAATATGCGTATTGGCCAAGAGAGGCCCGGGCAGTCTTCGCGGTTGCTGTCTACCTCAAACGCAGAGCGTAATTCTGCATTTGATCATTTGGAGTGAGGCTAAATCTCACGATTTTTTGCTCGATATATTTCACTTATTTGAGGCCTGGACATACAAACTTTAGAAAGCTTTTCCAGTTTCGTTTCATGCACATTATGACACCAGCCTTTGCTTGGATTTTATGCGCGTGGGTAATATTCAACTGCTCCCGGCTATTACTGAGTTTAAAATAACAAGCAACATAACTTCAAGATTGCCAAAGTTAAGTACAGTGGAACCTCGATTTAACGAACCTCTATTTAACGAAGTCCTCGATATAACGAATAATACTCTGAGTCCCGGCCAAAATTACAGTGAAATGTATGAAATAGAACCTCGATATAACGAACCTCGATATAACGAACATAATCCGGAAGCCCAAACGTAAAATCTACCTCGATATAACGAATTACACTGTCAACATGCGACAGAAGATAAACGCTGAACAGATCAACAATCAACAAATCCTTTAATCCTTATGGTAAACTGAGAGACAGCAACCTTTCAGTCAACGGCTTATTATAAGTCATAGACATTGGCACTATAGTATTTCCACAGAAGTCACCTGTGTTACAAATCAATCATTAACTATGACCTCGATATAACGAACATTTTGGTCGTTTCCCCTCCAATTCGTTTATATCGAGGTTTTCGATATAACGAACCCTCCATTTAACGACAAATTTGGCCGGTCCCCACCGACTTCGTTAAATCGAGGTTCCACTGTAGTGGGAGAGAACACCTTTAAACATTTTTATTATACTTGTTCTTATTGTTTGAAGTGTGCTTTGCAAACCACTTTCAGTTTCCTAATGCACGGGAAAATTCCGTCATGGTAATAGCACATGGGGCAAGTGCCTAAAGGAGCATTGTCACGCTATTTGGCAACTTCATAAAAAGCTAGAAGGTGTCTTCGCATCAAGTGAATTCCAAAACTAATGATCTAGTTTTGTTATTAAAGACTATTTGAAGGTTCTGAAACTGTTTCCTGTCGCCTGTCGCACGGATGGCATGGATGGAAATGGATTGAAACTTGAAAAAGTTGATCAATTTTTTCGAGTTTTGATACTACGTGTTCCAAAAATCCTCAAGAAATTTATTATGGTTAGCCCTCTCTGGTAAACTTCATTTGATATCTTCGTCGTAGCTTTACAGAAGCATTTTATTTATGATTAAGCCTCAGAGTAATGATTTTAGCACAGAATTGACCTAAAACAGTAACATCCTAGTGACACTGCTCCTTTAAGCTTGTTTTCAAGTCACGATTTCGATAATTCTAATTTTGATTTAGTGTACTTTTTAGGGTGTTTTTTCTATAGGGATAACCTCTTAACTTCCTTTTCTAGAGTCATCTTTCTTTTTACCCTTATTTTAGTTTTCAATTGTATATATATTACACTTCTGGAAAAAACCTAAGTATATATCTATGTACATGTATGTAACAAATCAGTCGTTTTCTTGGCAATTGTTTTGGGGAATTAGAAAGCAATAAAGTAAGCCAATAACCTTCCTAAGATGAACTGGTGTGGAAATACTTAAAGGATAAACTAAATGGGTTAACATTAGTCCTCGGTAGTTGTCCTCGGACATTAGAGACCTTAAGATACCTAGGTTTCGGGTACGGGTACGGGTACGGGTAGGATTACCCGTACCCGTACTCGGCTACACGGGAAACCAATCAAACTTAAGATACACCGGGTGACACCAGGTACGATCTGCGCAAAAATGCAAGGGCTGTATCGTGTTTCGTATGCCATCTGAACATCGTCTGAAATTGACTTAAAAATATATTTCTCTCAGATTTAATTGCCTTTTCTTTTTCTTACGAAATACTACAAATATGTCTTCGACTCAAAAATTGAAGAAGCCTCGTTTACTTCTATCAAAAAGTTTTAGTCAAGAAGTATCTTTTCAAGTCAACATGAAGTATTTAATTTGAATTTAGGTATTTTTTGTCGTGGTTTATGGCCTATTGCATATTAAATCTATTTGAAATGTGTCTCAACTAAACTTTGGCGAAGAGACTACACCTCAGTCATCGCGTGTTTAGGAAAGCAGCACGTTATTTGACAGGCAAAATTTCTTTACATGTTTACCTCAAGAAAACTTTTTCGTAGTCCCAAAATGCTACAATCAGAAAAACATATGTTTATGCAAAGAATCTGGATACAATTCTAGTCTAATAAGCAAAGATAAAGACCATAAAAACTTATCCGTTTCTCCATTTTTACCCGGAGCGAAGTCACGGGTAGACCACTGATTACCCCGGAAAACGTGTAGCTTTTACGGGAAGGACGCGAACACGTCATCATTTAATGAATTCAAAATGGCGCCAGCCGTACCCGTGCGTGAAAATCGGGTTATCTTAAGGTGCCTATTATCTGTATCTCCCGGGGTATCTAATCAAACAAAACTCCATTCGAACTTAACACAGCCAAATAAATCAAAATAAATCGATATTCAGCTTGACTGAACATAATCAACTTTAAACGATCGATTTCGTAAATCGACGGCTGAATCAAACATAACTGATCGGAAGTCAAGTCACCCGAATAATTCTGAGAACAGCTGAAATAAACAAATCGAACACTAATAATCGATCGAGTATACGATTATTATTGAATGTTTTCAATCTTCCGAATGATAACCTGGGTTCCCTTAAACTTGCAGTTTCTCTTTATCGTCCCTCTCGGGAAACTGCGAGCTGCTCGAAACACATAATCTTTGTTAGAACTGTGCAGTAGTTCTTAAAAGACGTTTACTGTTCAGCTCGGGAAGCTCTGTGGGAAAAACAAAATAGCGTGACCTGCCCCCAAGGCGTAAGCTATGGCGGTCATCGATCATTGTAAAACCTTTTTGGGTGACGTCAGGCGACCAGCCAAACTGTGATTGGTCCGAACGCTGCTGGCCCTACAAGGAAATTAGAAAAGAAAAGCGAAAGAAGCGGAGAGAGACAAGAAAACGTTCAACATGGCTCAAAACTACAGCGACACCACTGTGTTCGATTGTCAACTTAAAGCTCATAAAGAATTCTTTGATGATGAACTTCCCAGCGGTTTTGAGCCGTTATCAGAAGAAGGACTGGCCATCCAAAATGCCAAAAACATGGACAGCAACAGTCTATGATATAACCGGCTTTTATGGTCAACAAGTTGTCGCACAGCTCTCTCTAATTGTTAACGACAAAGATTAATTCAAGAAGGGTAAAACCGTTACTTGCTAATTCGCAACACTTCAGAGGACAACAAAGAAGCCGAATTCGAACCATTCTACAGAGTCAAAGCAAATCCTACAAAGAAACAACCTGGCAATGGCATTGTGGTTCTCCGTCCCGAAGGGAAAGTGAGGTTCGCGAAACCATCAAAAAACTATGACGCGCTAAAATGGTGCCTAAAAGCACACTGCGAGACCAACACAACAGCCTTCGCAATGGAAATTGAGAAACTCGTGAAGGATAACGCACAGAATAAAGACATTCCCGAAGCCACCACTGAAGCCTACATGATTTTGCTGTTTTGAGACCGCCCGACGTTTGGTGAAAGCAAAGAACGAAGACGCTTTTCGGCGATCCTTCCGATCGGAAGTTGATAAAATTACTAGAAACAGGCAAATATTATTTTGGAAGCCGTGTTTTAAAGGGAGCAACATTTCACTGCTTCTCAGGAGACTGGGATGCAAGGAGAACGGCGACCGAAGCAATCAACAAGGCCACCGCAAAGAAGGAAACAGCGACAAAGGAACAGCCTCTGAACGAGCTTCAAAAATTGTTTTCCTCGGATCAGCGTCTTAAAGAGATTTCTTCTCAAAAAGAAGACCAACTAGTGAAAACATCCAAGGAATTAGAAAATATGAGTCTTAACGAGGCGTTGTCAGACGCAGAAATTTATACAGCGTTTGACTTTTGCTTACAAGGTTTGCACACGGACAAATCTCTTCAGTGGTTCCGAGCTAAGGCTGTCGAGACACTGGACGTTGTAACATTTGTCATGATTTGCGCGTCAAACGAAAAACAAATTGTTGATCGTTGAAACATCCAACGATCCACAATTTGTTTTATTGAGAGGCTCTTTTAAGCATGTTTGCTCTTTTTTAAAAATGTCATGATTATTCATGCAGTTGCGTCTACACAAAAATGTAAATGCAAATAGCATTTTTTAGTTCAGTTGAGCGTACTGTATATCTACTGAGATATTGATGTGGAGTCCTGTGTTCAGAGCATGTTAAGGCATTGCCCGCTTAGCGAATTAGCCTTTACTATGCATGCCCAGATTTGTACATAGATCTCTCTCTTAAATAAATAAAACTATTCAAGGATTTGACCACGCCATATTGGTCAATAGTAGCCTGTGCAGTCTTCACGGTTGCTGCCTTCTTCAAACCCAGAGCGTACTACAGCGTTTGATCATTGGAGGGAGGTTTGTTTCGGGCCAAATCTTACGATTCTTTGCTTGACATTTCACTTATTTGTTGACTGGACATACAAACTTTAAAACTTGGACTTTATGCGCAAAGACACCATTCAACTGCTTTTATATCCTTCCGTTTTAAATAACGAAGACCTTAACTTCAAGACTGCCAAATCTAAATAAAAAGTACAGAAGCGGGAAATAACATCCGTAATATTTTTTACTTAAAAATCGATTGTACTATTTATTGTTTGACGTATGCTTGCAAAGCACTTTCAGTTTCCTAATGCACGGGAATATCACGTGGTAGTAATAGTACAGTATATGGACAGGTGCTTAAACTTGTTTTCAAGTCACGAGGTCATCACATGATTCCAACACCATTAAAAGGCGAAAAAGGACAGAAGAGCGTTTTAGCTAGCCCTAGCAAGACCAGTTTTCTTCACGCGGCTTTTTTCGGGTCACGCCCGACGGACTAAGAAAAAAAAAGAGGTTGCTCGTGTATCTCTCGGAATATCTAAGCAGAAAAAATCCCTTGAGAACATAACAAAGTCAAACAAATCAGATAACGATTTTCGGCTCAATGGAATGTAATCGACCTAAAACGATCGCTTTCGAAAATCGCCAGCTGAATAGAACATAACTGACCGGAAGTCACCCGAATAATTCTGAGAACAACTGATATAAACAAATCGAACACTAATAATCGATTGAGTATACGAGTATGACCAAATGTTTTCGATGCCCGAAAAGATAACCTGGGTTCCTCTAAACTCGCAGTTTTTCTTAATCCTCCCTCTCGAGAAACTGGGAGCTGCTCGGAACACATAATCTTTGTTAGAACTGTGCTTTAGTTCTTAAAAGACGTTACTGTTCAGCTTGGAAAGCTCTGTGGGAAAGATAAAAAAATAGCATGACCAGCCCCAAGGCGTAAGCTATGACAGTCATCAATCATTCTCGAACCTTCTTGGGTGACGTCAAGCGACCAGCCAAACTGATTGGTCCAAACGCTGCTGGCCCTTCAAGGAAATTAGAAAAGAGAAGCGAAAGAAGCGCGAGAGACATTCGGGAGTTAAAAGAACACGTTCAACATGGCTCAAAGCTACAGTGACGATGCTGTGTTCGCTTCTCAAAAAAAAGCCCATAAAAAATTCTTTGAGGATGAACTTCCCAGTGGTTTTGAGCCATTATCAGAGGAAGACAGGCCGTCCAATACGAAACGGTTCAAAGGAAAAGTCTATGATATAACCGGCTTTGATGGTCAACAAGTTGTCGCGTTGCTCTCTCAAATTGTGAACGACAAAGATCAGTTTACGACGAATAAGACCTTCTACTTATTGATCCGCGATAGCTCAGAGGAAAACCCACAAGCCGAATTCGAAGAACTCATCAAATTCTGGGCAAGGCCTTCACGAAAACAACCTGGTAATGCCATTGTATTCATGCGCCCAAGAGGATACATAAAGTTTACCCAGAAGGCTAAAAATTACGACGCGTTGAATGGTGCTTTAAAAGCACACTACAAGACAGACACAGAATCCTTTGCAAAGGACTTAAGTAACCTCTTAAAGGACAACACGCAGAATGAAGGTTTACCCCAGGCCACCATTGAAGCCTACATGATTTTGATGTTTGAGATCGCCCGACGCTTGGCGAAAGCAAAGAAACCAAGCCAACAAAATGACGCTTTCGCCATTCTTCCGATCGGAAGTGCAATCACGCGGTTGATAAAATTACTAAAGACGGGCAAATATGATTTTGAAGACGTGTTTTTCGAGGGAGCAACATTTCATTGCTTCTCAGGAGACTGGGATGCAAGGAGAGGGGCGATCGAGGCAATCAACGAGGCCATCGCAAAGAAGAAAACGGTGACAAAGAAACAGCCTCTGAAAGAGCTTCAAAAATTGTTTTACTCCGATCAGCGTCTAAAAGAGATTTCTTCTCAAAAAGAAGACCAAGTAGCGCAAACATCCGAGGAATTTGATAATATGAGTCTTAACCAGGCGTTGTCAGACGCAGAAAGCTACACATCGTTTGACCATTGCGGATAAGGTTTGCACACGGACAAATCTCTTCAGTGCTTCCGAGCTTAGGCTGTCGAGACACTGGACTTTGTAACATTTGTCGTGATTTGCGGCTCACACGAAAAACAAATTGTAGATCGTTGGAACATCCAACGATCCACAATTTCAGTGCTTTATTGAGAGGCTCTTTTAAGCTCGTCTGCTCTTTTAAAGCAAAAGGGGATAGATATTCACTGATGTAGTTGTGTCTATACAAAAATGTAAATACAAGCATTTTCGGTTCAGCTGAAAGAAATGTATATATGTTTGGGTTATTGACCAAGTGTGAGGTCAAGATGGCTGGATATTGGCCAAGTTCTTTTTTTGCGTGTTTATGGACCGAGACGAAGTCGAGGTCCATAAACTCGCAAAAAAAAAAAACGAGGCCAATATCCAGCCATCTTGACCGAACAAACTTGGTCAATAAAGGATTTATTATATGGCTTTTGGTGAAATTTTGCTTTCGGGATGCAGCGGGTAGTCCCGAGCGGGCAAGATGGCTCCATCTTGCCCGCTCGGGTAGCCAATGACAGCGCGCGGTTTGGTTCATCTTGCCCGCTCACGGAGCTAGCCATATAATAAACTGACATATTGATGTGGAGTTCTGTATTCATAGCAAGGTAAGGCATGGCCCGCTTAGCAATTAGCCTTTACTACCCGCGGACATGCCCAGATTTGTACATAGATCTCTCTCTTAAATAAATAAAACTATTCAAGGATTTGACTACGCATATTGGTCAATAGTAGCCTGTGCAGTCTTCACGGTTGCTGCCTACTTCAAACCCAGAGCGTACTACAGCGTTTGATCATTTGGAGTGAGGTTTGTTTCGGGACAAATTTCACGATTCTTTGCTTGACATTTCACTTATTTGTGGACTAAACATACAAACTTTAAAACTTGGACTTTATGCGCAAAGATACCATTCAACTGCTTTTATATCCTTACTATTCAGTATTTAGTTCAAGTTAAAATAACGAAGACCTTAACTTCAAGATTGCCAATCTAAATAAAAAGTAAAGAAGCGGGAATTAACATTCGTAATATATTAAAAAAATAAATAAATTGTAATATTCGTTTGAAGTATGCTTGGAAAGCACTTTCAGTTTCCTAATGCACGGGAATATCACGTGAAAGTAATAGTACGGGATATGGGCAGGTGCTTAAACTTGTTTTCAAGTCACGAGGTCATCACATGATTCCAATACCATTAAAAGGCGGAAAAGGACAAAAGAGCGCGCGCGTTTTAGCTAGCCCTAGCGAGACCAGTTTTCCTCACGTGCCTCTTTTCGGGTCACGCCCGACGGACTAAGAAAAAGAAGGGGTTGCTCGTGTACCTCTCGGAATATCTAATCAGAAAAAATTCCTTGTGAACTTAACAAAGTCAAATAAATCAGACATCGGCGGATTTTCGGCTTAATGGAATGTAATCGACCTGGAATGATCGCTTTCGAAAACTGGCAGTTAAATTGGACATTACTGACCGGAAGTCACCCGAATAATTCTCAGAACAACTGGAAATGGCCTGTTAAACTGAGACATCATTTACCCTTTATTTTATAAGCATAAACTAAACGCAGAAACTCAAACAGAAAGTAACTAAACTACTGAAAGTTAATAAAAACTACTTTGCCTCTAGTTTCCGGTTCCCTCTACACGTGTGTTTTCCTAAACATAGAATCCAGCGACCAAAATCTTGTCTAGACTGGTGGTCACTCGTGAGTAAAGACGAACTGTTTAGATTTCTGTTTATTTTGATTTGACAAGCCAAGAGTTAGCAACTTAAACTTAGACATTTTTTCACCCGGCAGTTCAGCAGTAATGCATCCTTCTATTTTTATTTGACTTCCGTCCATATTTTTCTCGAACCCTCTGAGACAGCTGGTATCCCCTACTTGTGTGAATTCATTGAAATTATGAATAAGTACGCGAGGGACACGAGGACGTGAAAGAGAAAAAGGACAACATGGCTGAAGCCACCGGCTATCGCGACGCTGTTGTGTTCGATTGTCAAAAACAAGCTCATAAAAAAATTATTTGAGGATGAACTTCCTATTAGTTTTAAGCCCTTACCAAAGCGAAAGAGGGACTATTCAGACCTACTCAGACTACGAGTACTCGTAGTCTTTGTATCAGGAGGATCAATAGTTTTGCAATTTGAATTTTAGTGACGTCATGTGAAAACCCCCAATTTGTCAGGCTTCCATGCTCATCGAGTTGTCGCACACAGTCCTCTCCGCCATTGCCAACGACACGTAAGTGGGAAAGAAAAAATATCATGACCAGCACCAGGGTAGAAGCCATAAAAACATTTTTCTCATACTTCTTTTGATGTCAGGCGACCAGTCAACTGTGATTGATTCACTACAAAGAAATTTCAAAGAACAACTGAAAGAAGCGAGCCCGAGCCAGACGGAAGTTTGAGAAAGAAAGCGCTTATAATGGATCCAAGTAACAGCAACACAGCTGTGTTTTACCACACAGCAGTGTACGTTTGTCAAGTGCAGGCTTGCAAAGAAGTCTTCAAAGAAAAGCTTCCTCGCGGTCTCCCGCCCATTGCGGCACTATTCAATGGAAGGCCACTATATGATATATCTGGCTTCAATGCTCATCAAGTTGTCGCAGTCCTTTCCGCCATTGTCAACGACAAAGATCAATTTCAGAAGAATAAGACCTTCTACTTGGTGATCCGAGGCAGCTCAGTGAACACAGAAGAATTTGAAGAACTCTTCAGACTCACAGCAAGGCCTACAGCACATCAACCTGGTAATGCCATCGTGTTCCTGCGCCCCAGAGGAAAGAAACTGTTTAAGCGGTCAGCTAAGTCATACGAAGAGCTGAATGGTGCGTTGAAGGCTATCTACGAGCGGTTTGACGGAACGCCTTTTACTCAGCCACAGCATCTTTCGCAAGGCATATTAAGCAACTCTTTCAGAACAACGCAACGATTGGTAATCTTGTCCAACCTACCTTTGAAGCCTATCGCAAGTGCAATCGCAAGGTTGTTAACATTGCTTGAGTTTCGCAGATGTAGTTTTGAGGACGTGTTTTTCCCTGGACGTAGGTTTCACTGCTTCACAGGTACAGCAGAGCAAAGGAAAACAGCAATTCACAATATCAACATGGAAATCTCTGCCATCAGAATGCAAGAAACGGCGTTGACGAAGGAACATCACGTAAAAGTGCTTCAAGAATTGTTTTGCTATGGAATGGAAATAGCGGAGCACCTACAGAACACAGGGCCCCTTTTGACGCCCGGTGGCTAGCCAATCTTTTAACAGCTTGTATTAAAACATCAACAAGGAAGTTTCAGTATTCATTGTTGCTGCAGTATCTCGCAGTTCAAGCTAATTTATACAACCATAGTAGGAAAGAGCCCATAGAAAACGTACCTGAGATCAGGCTGCCTGGTGGAAAATATGTAAAACCTGTTTTTCTTGGAAGCTGTACAGAACAACATGGGATCAGGTCCTCCAGTCTGAAGTGAAGGGTTCTCCGATGCTTCCATTTCCTGGTAAAACATGTGAATGGTACTGTTTAGTGCTGCGTTTCAAAAGACTGCTCAGAAAAAAGCTAAAATTACTTCAAATGAGAGTTTCCAATTCTTTTTGTCCAAATAGGATGGCACAAAGCATGTAACCTCAGTACTAATGTTATTAAAGAGGAGTTAATGGAATCATTGATCAGCAACGAAAGCTGTCCGTTAACTGCAACTTTGATCCAGTAAACACATAATGTGACTAGACAATGTGCAAAAACATTTAGTGTAGCACACTGCAGTTGCAATCAAGATACTGATGAACATCTTGAGCATATCAGGTTTAGTGTGCATGAAAAAACATTATGACTAAACTATGTAATAATTATAGCTCTGGTCTGGTCCCTTATTTAAAGGGTATTGTCACGCTATTTGGCAACTTTATAAAAAGGTAGAAAGTGTCTTCGCATCAATTGAATTCCAAAACTTATTATCTAGTTTTGTTATTGAAGACTATTTGAAGGTACTGAGACTGTTTCCTGTCGCCTGTCGCTACAGGTGGCAAGGATGGAAATGGATTGAAACTTGAAAAAATTGGCCAATTTTTTCGAGTTTTGATGCTACATGTTCCAAGAAATTTGATGCTACGTATTCCAGAAATTTATTGTTATGGTTAGCCCTCTCTGGAAAAATTCATTTGATATCTTCATCGTAGCTTTACAGAAGCATTTTGCCTGTTTATGATTAAAGCCTCAAAGTAATGGTTTTAGCACAGAATTGATCTAAAACACAAGGCTGCTGCCTAACAGGAGCCCAGCAGCCTGGGGCACCCAAGAAAGTCCTTTGAGCGCCTAAATTTTTGCAGCAGCTCCCAAAGCATTACCTGTTGGGCTCCTAACTTTTTGGCTTTTGCCCTTCTGGGCTCCTTGAAATATTGTTAGGCAACAGCCTTGAAAACAGCAAAATCCTTGTGACATCGCCCCTTTAAGAAAGACAATTCTTGCATTTAAATGCATTGATATTGATAATTTAGATACATTTAAATCAAATGTTCTGTCATTTATTAGGTCGGATTAGTTCATACAAATTTTATATTACATTATTTATATTATCTCGTTTTT